>CM062624.1:26610430-26750430 GCA_025617555.3 Puccinia polysora
AAGCAATCAATCAATTGATTGGCAAGCAATCAATCAATTGATTGGCAAGCAATCAATCAATTGATTGGCAAGCAATCAATCAATTGATTGGCAAGCAATCAATCAACTGATTGGCAAGAAATCAATCAATTGATTGGCAAGCAATCAATCAATTGATTGGCAAGCAATCAATCAATTGATTGGCAAGCAATCAATCAATTGATTGGCAAGCAATCAATCAATTGATTGGCAAGCAATCAATCAATTGATTGGCAAGCAATCAATCAATTGATTGGCAAGCAATCAATCAATTGATTGGCAAGCAATCAATCAATTGATTGGCAAGCAATCAATCAATTGATTGGCAAGCAATCAATCAATTGATTGGCAAGCAATCAATCAATTGATTGGCAAGCAATCAATCAATTGATTGGCAAGCAATCAATCAATTGATTGGCAAGCAATGAATCAATTGATTGGCAAGCAATCAATCAATTGATTGGCAAGCAATCAATCAATTGATTGGCAAGCAATCAATCAATTGATTGGTTGAATGAACCACTGCCCATCCCAGCTCCTCCTGTTCAATTGGCAAGCAACCAATCAATTGCTTGACAATTGATTGATTTTCCAACCAACCAACCGCCCCTCCCAGCTCCTCCTGATCAATTGGCCAACCAACCCACTGTGTTCCCAGCTCTTCCTGATCAATTGGAAAGCAAGCAAAATATTTCTGGCCAATTGATTGATTTTCCAACCAACCCACTTCCCCTCCCAGCTCCTCCTGATCAATGGGCAAGCAATCAATTAATTTCTTGTTGATTGATCAATCAGCCAACCAAACCACATCCCCTCCCAGTTCCTCCTGATCAATTGGCAATCAATCAATCAATTGGACAACCAACCCACCGCCACACTTCATCATTTTGTCTACTGTTTCATTTTCAAATGCTGTTGATAAGATATATAATTATATTACCATCAAAATTCATGGAGGAGCTATCAAAGCCTCCCAGCAAGTTTTCAAGCAGCTCATAAGTTTTCCTCACTGTATGGGGAATCTTCTTCAAAGATCAGACATTATGCCCTCAAGAACATTCACTCATTCAATCAGGTCTATGGGTCTTCAACCACTTTCATAAACTGTGATTACCCTTCTTATATGGGTATACCATGTGTTCACAAAGTAAAATAAGCTAACTTCAAGGGTGAACCTTTCCAAATTGAGGATTTACATCCTCAATGGCATTTCAAACCCCTCTTTTCAGTAAGTTTTTTTTCTTTATACAACTTCAAATGAATAATATTCTTATTAATTTCTAACTTTCTTTCTTCAGTTAACTGCCAGCCCAGACTCAACTGAAGATTCAACCAGCCTTGAAAAGTCCTCAAATTAAACCAATGAACATAGATACCTTACTGAATTAACTGCCAGGAAAACTTGGTCAACTGGGTTCAGTTGACATACAGTTACTCCTGCCATGCTACACTTCAAGTTTGTGTCATAATCCAGTTTTTTTTGGTGGTTCACTGGGTATTATGTGTCCAGATTAATCTGAGCATGCCTTTCTTCACAGCTCAAGGGAGTACTGCTGTACACAGTTGGGTGGTTGAGCCAAGTGAAATGACTCAACCTCCACTATCAGTTACCCATTCAGCTCAAGGCACTGTGTGAAGAATGGCTCCTCCTTGCTTTTAGCTGTTGAGACAAAAACTGGAAATTTTCAGGTTTACACCATCTGTCTCATCCACTTCCATCTTTTGGTGGACTGGCTATCAAGGATTCTTGGCCAGAGGATGCGTGCTTGATCCTGAAGTGGAAAAGTGGTGGGAAAAAAGGTTTCCTCCCTGGCATTATACCAGTTTGTTGATTTCTTCTTTTTTTTCAGCCTCCTGGATGCCACAACCCTTGCTATCTTTTAGCTACCAGAGGTGATAGAATAAAAAATAAATATATTATTTAATAAATGCAGCAAAAATCTGTAAAATATTTGGATTAAGCTTATTGCAAGGTTAATTGTTTGGTTGTGGTTTATTGTTATAAATCAATGTAGATAGATTGATTATTAAATATTTTTATAGAGGGCAACAATTATATTGGGGATCTTTAACACCTCTCTTCAGGGAATTCAGTATGAAAACACGTAGGCTGGTTTCTTTGAACCTTTAGTTTAAACAATATTTTGCCCAAAGATAATATGTATATAGGATACATGGTGGAGTGGCAGGGCTTTGTAACCAAGCTGACAAGACAGAGAAAGGATAATAAGACTCACTGGTATTTTATTAAATCCTTTGGGTACCTGTTTGGGACCTACACTGATGGGTTAAACCTGTATACTGGGGTTATAAGGTTGTTCAGCAGTTTAAATTGATAAAAAGAGGGTTGAGGATGGATATTATTAATCAGACTAAAGCCATAAATCACTTCCTTATCTCTTATAAGTATTTGATTACCTTTGCACGGTGTCTGGATGTAAATATAACTGGGTCTCTGGTTATCAATATCCTCTAAAGAGCTCTTTATTTATAGTTTTTGGATTCCCAATATTGTCCTTCTGAAGCATACAGGGGCTCAAAGGGACAGACACTGAGGCTAGAAGGGTAAGGAGTGGTTGCCTTTCACGTTGTCTTGGTGCTGTAACATGGGTAGCACCTAATTCCACAGGTTATGGGAATTATTCTACTTTATAATTGATGTTTGGATGTCTGAACAACACTAATCTGTCCTTTCTATTTATTATTTAATTGATTATCCTTGGTAAATGTTCCCAGTAAGTTCATAATTATTTTAATAATATTCCTATGGATATTCTGATGTCAGGTGAGTTCTCATTATGTATTAAATAATTGGAGTAAAGTTATGATATTGATTTTACTCCTTATTTTTGAAATTCTGTTGAAATTCTGTTGATTTACTAAAATAATTACTTAAAAATTTAAGTCATAGGTATTCATGTAATATTTTTACATCATAGATTTTCATAGTATCTAAAAAAAAAATTTATGTCTAGAAATTCTCATAATAGTATATTAAAGTATTTTAATATATTTTAGAAGTAGTCATTATCTTATTTTCAACCTTTTTAGTACTTTGAATCATATTTAATAAAAAATATGTATAAAGGTTATTTAATTATTTTTATATGATTTTATGTACTTTTAGACTATCTAATATCCACTGGAACATTTATTACATATGTAGAATGTTCCTGTGTAGGTTGTAGCATCTTTACGCAGTACCTAGGTTTCTCTGGCCACCTGTCACTTTTTCAACCCGTAGTCCTGCGGCTGGTTACTTGTCAGAGGCCCCGGGCTGTGTACACGACTTTGACAGAGTGACAGAGCTGTAGCTCATCTGCAGGCGGGTGCATTGGCTGCTGCGGCTGCGTGCGGGAATTGTGACAGAACACATTTCTACCTGTAACTCTTAAACTATACACAACATCTCAATTCTGACTGAATTTTAGGTGTGAAACATATACGTGACAATACATGTGAAATATTTAATTGGCCAAAAGGTTCAATGGTGGTACCGTGGTATTTTGGTATTTCTTTCCTTAATTATTTAAAAATATAAGGAGTTCAATTTCAAGGGTGGGGTCAGTGATTGACCCTACCTAATTTTGGGTGTAGAATCCATTTCTGCAATATTGTCTTTGGTTTTCCTCCTCCTTCTTAGTTTAATTTCATTATCATTATTTCTATGTTATTTCTGTTACTTTTGCAGCTTGCTCTGCAATAATAGCAAGTTGACATTCCCCCACTCCAAGATATGGCCATATCTGAAAAAAATCTGGAGCATTTTGGGAAAAAATTAATTCCATGTGTGTTTCAGTTCCTTTTTCTGGCTCTGTAGTTTCTGAGATGTATTGGTCCATCGGGTATATTATTCTCTGGTAACCATTTATCTTTGTCAACAGATTCTCCTCTGAATCTTACTAAGTATAGTTTAAAATCTTTTCCTTGCACTCTCTCTTTCTTGTCTCTCAATATCCTGCTGAATTTCCCTTGTTCTTTCACAGGGTCAGGTTATATTGGGATTATTGCTGGAGGGAGGTTGCTACCTTCTGTTGGTTGAAAGTGTTTTACTAGTCTAACAGGAAACACTGGGTGTTTCCTTGATAATTATTCACTCAAGATTACTTCTAAAGAATTTTTGCCATGCATCTTTTTGATAAAAAATGTTCCAACAAAGGCTGCTTTCAGCTTTCTGTTACCTGGTAGATTGTTGGAGTTGGTAGTGGATATCAAGATCTGATCTCCTATTTTAAATTCAGGTCCCCTATGTGATTGTTCCCTGTTGTGTTTGTTGTGTTCTACTGCTTCTTCTACACACTTTTGAGCATGATTTTTTGCCAGATCTATCATTTTCTTAAATTCAAGAGATGTTGAATGAATGGTGGCTATGTTATAGTTTAAGTTATTCCTAGGGAGTTTTGGAATCCATCGTCTTTCCAGTATGTAAGGGGATTCTTTGGTAGTAGAATGTTTACTGCTGTTATAAGCCATCTGTAGAGCTTGTAGTAGGCTTACCCAATGATGGCAACAAACATCTGAGTTTTTTTATTATAGACCAAAGCTTCAGAACCTTCTTAACATATCTTCTAGGGTCTGTATCATTTTTTCAGCTAATCCATCAGTTTGGGGATGGTATGCTGTAGAAAAATCTAGAGTAGTACCCAGTATATCATGTACATTCCTCCAAAACTCAGAGGTGAATTTGGGGTCTCTGTCACTGATTATAATCTTGGGTATACCAACATCAGCTATGATTCTATTCCAAAATAGTAGAGCTACATCCATAGCACTATCTTCTTTGTGATTAGGTAAGAATTTTGCCTTCTTAGAGTATCTGTCAACTATAATCAGGAAAGAGTTATATTAATGAGTACCTCCAGGGGGAAGGCCAGTGAAAAAATCCATCTTAATGATTTCCCATCTAGTTTTAGGCTCAGAGATCTTCTGTAGGAGTCCAAACCTTTTGCCAGTAGTTTTATTAGATTTTTGGCAAGTCTCACAGCTAGTAACATACTTAATAGTGATTTATTTACAGTCTATCCACCAAGTAGTTTGTTTTACCTGCTCCAAAGTTCTTTCAGTGAATAGATGCCCTGATGAACAGTTGTCATGGCATTCCTGGAGTATGTGTTGTATATGTTCCTTGTTGCTTGGTACTAATACACTGGAATGTTTGTGTCTGTAATAAATGAGACCATCCCAAAAGGTAAACCTTCCTGCTTTATAGTGTTGAAGTGATGAAGCAGGTAAACTATTTATCAGAGCTGCTTCTGGGGATTCAAATTCCATAATGGTAATCAGCAGCTTGATTTCAGGGGAGTAGTTTTCCCTCACTAGATTGAAGAAAGCAGTAACTAATTGAAATAAGTGGATGCCCATGATTGGAGCATTTAATACAAAAAGATTGACGTTCAAGATAGGAAAGATATCTTGATCCTATGGGTCATATGCTGGATTGTGAGTGTCATTAGGCAAAGAATTCCTACTTAGAATATCAGCATTCTGATTTTTAGCTCTAGCTTTATGCACTATAGTCATCTGACCTCTATACTGTTGTATAGCAATTTGCCACCTGAGCAGATATCTGTTGGGGGTTTTCATGTTCATGAGAGTTCTTACAGCATTAAATTCTGTGATCACTTGGAAAGTGGTGCCTTCTCAGTAATAGTGTAGCTTTTCTAAAGCCCATACTAGAGCTAAGCATTCCAACTGACTGGCTCCATATCTCTTTTCTGTATCTTTGATCTGTCTAGATATGAAGAGTACTGGTTTCTCCACTGGTTTGTCTTCTTCTATTCTTTCTTGATGTAGAGCAGCTCTTAACCCTTCCATACAGGCGTCAATGTGCACTTTAAAGGGCTTGGAGTAATCTGTTTGAATTAGTAAAGGAGTAGATTTCATAGCTATTTTTAGTTCCTCATAATTTTTCAATCTCTCATGCGTCATTTCAAATAGAGTGTTATTGTTGCAGATTTTGTACAGACTTTTAGTTAGCATAGCAAACTTTGGTATGTATTGTCTGTAGTAACTGCAAAAAATAATGAAAGAAAATAACTCTGTTTTATTTTGAGGCATGGGTCTGTTCATGACAGCATCTATCTTATCTTGATCAGCAGCTAGTGTTAGACCAGAGACTATATGCCCTAGTGTTGAAGTATAGCGACATGCCTTACCGCGCGCCTCCGCTCAATTCTCGCAGATGTCATTCTCATGTCACTCTCTCATATTTTTCTCCTTGGTTTCTTCTTCTTCTACTTGATATAGTCTCTTCTCTCTCTCAAATTGTACATTGTGTTTTCTCAAGTCCTCCTCTCCATCTTCTCGCACTCTGTCTCTCCTCGACATTCCATTTTCTCCTTGATCTCTTCACTCAAACCTTCCCCATTCTTCTCTGCCCCACTCGACTTACTTCTCCTCAACTCCCTCTCTCGACCTTGAAACTTTCCTCACAAATCCTCGAACATCAAGAATCTGCCCTTCCATATACATAGAGAATTATCACCTCTGATCCAGTTCGGTATGAACTTCCCAAGTCTATCTCCTTTTCATTTCTCTGTCTCCTTCTCATTTTCTTCATCTGATCTCTTTCTGCATTTTGCGCAGAGGTGGATCACCGGTTCCTTTTAGAAACTACCTTTGTTGTCCTCCTTTCCTAAACATCACTCCAGACGCTTATCCTCACGGTCTCACCTGAACTTGCTCGATCAAACCTTTCTGTTATAAATCTGTCACAGTGGTGGGAATCTCTTTCTGTTGCTCGATGTCCTAATTTTTTTCTTTTCAATATATTGTTAATCTCGTACTTCTTTTCTTCTCAGTCTTTTTGCTCAATAAATTGAACACAGTTTTCCATCACGATTAACAGTCGAAACGTCCAAGAACCTGAACCTCACATCTTGGACACCATGACGGATCAGCTCCAACAAACCATCCTAAAAACTGCAATTGAATCCATACCTCAACTTAACTCAGATAATTTTTCACTTTGGAAAACTCAAGTCGTCAACATGCTCGACATCCAAGGTATCAGGAATGCACTCATCGACGACAATATCAGTCTGTCTGAGACCAACAATATATACTTAAGATCCATTATTACTTCCAAACTCGACTCGTCCATCCACGCCAATATCATCACCCCGAACAATGAAGGAGACGCGAAGCTAATCTGGAAGGCTATCATCAAATTCTTTGCCTCCTCCGACGCTTCTAATCGCGCCCGCGTATTTGACAACCTCCAAAATCTTTCCTTCAACCCCCGAGACATACAGGGGTTCATCACGGGCGCCAAGATTGCTATTTGACGCCTACATGAAGTGGGAATCGAAATACCAACCGATATCCTGGAATAAATGCTCATTCACAAACTCCCTACGTCCATGTCCAACATTAAAGATAGAATCATCCACGACCAAAAATTGATCAATCCCAACACCGTACTTGAGCACATCCAAATCCACTTCAACAACGTCAAGATCAAAGAAGAACAAGCTAACAGCTTTCCTTCCGCCTTGGTTAATATGGATAGAAGACCGGACGTCCCCAGATGTTTAAATGGAAAACAAAACTCGAGCGCTTTCCACTCTCCGGCCAACTGTTGGGCCTTACATCCAGAGCTCAGAGAGGAATTCTTAAAAAGAAGAAATGGAACGAATGGATCGTCTGCAACTGTCAGTTGTTTCTACCATGCTCCATTTGAGCTATCCTCCTCCATGTTCATCCTGGATTCGGGATCTTCTTCTCACATGTCACCCAACATCAACCTTTTCACTTCCTTTTTGAAAAAAGAAGTAGGATTTGTGAAAACCGGAGCTAAAAACGGAGATTTGACAATCGAAGGAATTGGAAACATCGAGATCAAACTGGGTTCCTTCTCTATAGTCCTCAAGAATGCTCTATATGTACCTGATCTTCGCGTGAATCTTATCTCCTCTTGGTGTCTGCTGTTGGACGGTTACCACATTAGTTTTGAGAAATCTGAATTTCAAATTACCAAAAATGAAGACCTTGTTTACAAGGGTTACTACCTGAACAATCTGCCCACCATTGTTGCTGAAGAAATGCAACCCTTTTCCTTCTTATCTTCCTCTGAGTTCCTACACAAATTGTTTGGCCACGTGAGTTATCATTGCATTTGCAACAAGTTGAACATTCCTCTAAAAATGGAGAAACCTTGTGAGATATGCGCTTCGTGCAAAATAACTCGTGCCAGTTTCAAAAATTCCCACGGCAAGGCCCAAAAACCTTTCCAAGAAATCCACTTAGACCTTGTGGGTCCTTTAACAACAACAACTAAAGGACACAAATACTTCATCACCATTGTCGACAGCTCCACTCGATTTTGTTCCGCCGTTCCTGTCAAACAAAAGAGTGAGGTTTCGGAGGTGCTTTTCCATCTCCTCCGCATGGAAGCCAAACGCTTTGGATACTATCCCAACGTCCTGCACTCCGATCGTGGCACTGAATTTATCAACTCTTCTCTGATTAACTTCTGCCAGACCAATCTGATTTGAATGAGGCAATCCAATCCCTACACCCCCCAACAAAACGGACTCGCCGAAAGATTCAACCGCACTATTGTCGAAAGTCTGTGATGTATGATCGAGGACTCCCAAATTGGAAAGAATCTATGGCACGAACTCGTTCAATCAGTCACTCTTGTTCTCAATCAAATCCCTGCTCACAAGAGTCTTCCCTCTCCCTATAAACTCTTTAGAAACAAAGAAATTCCCCTTTCTCTTTTCAAACCCATCGGCATCAATCTGATTTTCCTCGCTCCACCCGGTCTTCCTCGCTCAAAACTCGATCCCAAAGGAATTCCCGGTGTCCTGGTAGGCTACAACAAAGAACTTCTGTCTTACAGAATCATGACTGAAAGCGGCTGGATCTTTGATACCAAACATGTTGAATTCCTAGACTTTGACCCTGAAAAAAGGAACTCGATTCCGAGATCATCTATCCTGGACGACAACTCGTCAAATCTGCCTCTCCAACTTCCTCCCTCCGAAACACCTAACTCTCCCTCCGACATCAATCCTGAATCTCCTGACCGCAACACAAGTAAGGACAAGATAGAAGAATCATCTTTGGAAGGGTTCGTCAGCGCTGAGGAAGAAAATCCTGACTCTGACGAGCTGGTTAAAACTATTTCCACTACTGATAACTCTGAAACTCAATACTCGCTAAGAACAAGAAATCTCAATGTCAAACCAGTCAAATACACGTATCTTAACAAACGTCTGGATTCCTATAAAGAAGCCATTGACAAAGAGTTTGATAACATTGAAAATCAAGATGTCTGGGAAGAGCACTTTTCTGTTCCCCCCAAATATCTCAATACCACCCTTGTTCTGAAGACCAAGCCTGCCACGGACTCCAGTAACGAGCAAAAGAAAGCCAGACTGTGTATCCAGGGTTTCCAGCAAGTTCACGGAGTAGACTATTTCGACACTTTTGCCCCAACCGGAAATTTTTCCTCCCTGCTTGCCTTACTCACTCTTTGTCGAGACAAAAACCTGAAGATCAAACAGTTTGATGTCAAGGCCGCTTTCCTAAATGCCCCTCTTAAAGAAGAAATCTTCATCAAAACGCCTAGGTTCTGCAAACAGATGTCTCCCTATCTCAAACTTAAAAAATCTCTTTATGGACTCAAACAGGCCCCTGCCAATTGGTTTGATACTCTCACCAATTGGCTCAACAAAATTCAGTTTTTCTCATCCAACAGTGACCCCTGCCTTTTCATCAATCACTCCTCCGGCTCCTTTGTCTACTTTCACGTCGACAATCTTCTGGTAGTTGGAGACGTGGATGCCTTCTCCGATTCTTTCCTCTCTTGCTTTCCCAACTCCCCAGCTCATTCCCCTGATACTATTCTCGGCATGGATATTTCTGTCTCCAAGGATAAAATTACCCTTGATCAAAAAAAAACTGATTGATAAAACTCTCAAAGAATTGAACCTCACCTGTGCTAAATCTGTTCTCACCCCTCTCTTGCCCGGCGTGTGCCTCAATAAAGCTTCCAACAATGATCTTGAAGAATTTGCCCGTCTCAACATTAACTACAGGCGATTCACCGGTATTCTGAACTTCCTGGCTTGTCGCACCAGACCAGACCTTGCTCCCGTGGTTTCCATCCTGTCTGGATACAACAACTCGCCTGGATTGTCTCACCGGAAAGAGGTTCTGCACTGTTTTCGCTATCTGGTAGGCACTAGAGAGTTCAAACTTCAACTCAAACCATCCAACTTGGCAGGTATTCAACTGCAATACTTTTCCGACGCCACCTGGGGAGACAATCACCACTCTAGAAAGTCCCAATCTGGACATATTTGCCTCTGGAGATCCTGTCCCATCTCTTGGTACAGCGGTAGTCAAAAAAAAATTGCGATGTCATCCACTGAATCCGAATTGAACTCCCTGGCCGACGCCAATCAAGAAAACAAATGGATTTTCAATCTGATTTGGGAACTTTGGAAAACTGAACCGACTCCTACCATCTTTCACATTGACAATTCCGGCCTTCTTGACAAAATCAAAGATTTTGGATCCCACTCAAAAACCAAGCACTTGGACATCAAAGCCAAGTATCTTTGAGAAAAATTCAAAAAAGGGGAGATCAACATTAAACTCATTTCGTCCCAGTCCATGATTGCTGACAGCCTAACCAAAGCATGCTCCCGAAACTCGCTTAATTCTCTCCTCAATGTGTGCTTCGGTTGTTCATCCCTAACTGAGGGGGGTGTTGAAGTATAGCGACATGCCTTACCGCGCGCCTCCGCTCAATTCTTGCAGATGTCATTCTCATGTCACTCTCTCATATTTTTCTCCTTGGTTTCTTCTTCTTCTACTTGATATAGTCTCTTCTCTCTCTTGAATTGTACATTGTGTTTTCTCAAGTCCTCCTCTCCATCTTCTCGCACTCTGTCTCTCCTCGACATTCCATTTTCTCCTTGATCTCTTCACTCAAACCTTCCCCATTCTTCTCTGCCCCACTCGACTTACTTCTCCTCAACTCCCTCTCTTGACCTTGAAACTTTCCTCACAAATCCTCGAACATCAAGAATCTGCCCTTCCATATACATAGAGAATTATCACCTCTGATCCAGTTTGGTATGAACTTCCCAAGTCTATCTCCTTTTCATTTCTCTGTCTCCTTCTCATTTTCTTCATCTGATCTCTTTCTGCATTTTGCGCAGAGGTGGATCACCGGTTCCTTTTAGAAACTACCTTTGTTGTCCTCCTTTCCTAAACATCACTCCAGACGCTTATCCTCACGGTCTCACCTGAACTTGCTCAATCAAACCTTTCTGTTATAAATCTGTCACGGTGGTGGGAATCTCTTTCTGTTGCTCGATGTCCTTATTTTTTTCTTTTCAATATATTGTTAATCTCGTACTTATTTTCTTCTCAATCTTTTTGCTCAATAAATTGAACACAGTTTTCCATCACCTAGGGCTTTCAATTCTCCATATCCAAATTTGCATTTCTTCATGGATACTTTTAATCCTGCTTTGCAGATAGTTTGGAGTACTAATCTTATTTGGTTTATATGAGTATTGCAATCATCAGAATATATGATAAAATCATCTATATATACCATCATCCATCCTTGTCTGATGTATGTACCTAGAACTGTATCCATTGCTCTCTGGAAGTGTGATGGGGCATTCTTTATACCAAAGGGCATCCTAAGATATTCATGTTTTCCCAAATGACAGATTATTCTCATAAACTTTCTGCTTTCAGGGCTTATAGGTTTCTGGTGGAAACCTTTAAGCATATCCATAGTAGTTATATATTTGGCCTTGGACAAGTTATGCAGAGCATGATCAATCCGGGAGAAAAGGATAATAATCGGCCTGAGTATAATTTTTGAGCATTCTGAAGTCTCCTAACATTCTTGACTTGTCATTATGCCAAGCTTTAGGATTACAGGTGTGGTCACATGTACCTGCTCAACGTGCCCTACTTTCCTTAATACTTGTAAGTTGATCAGTTCTTGGATATGTTCCTCAAGAGCTATTCTAGACTTGGGACTAGAGGGATAAGCTGGTCTTCTCAAGTTTGGATGATAAGGAGGCTTAATAGTAAATTTTAATACCATGTCATGTCCTTTGATATCACAAGTGGGATGATCTTTAGTACAAAAAGCATTTTGGTTCTCAAAGCAGACTGTCAATATATCTTTCTTCTGTTCTTCAGAAAGTTTCATATTTATAGCTGCTTGAGAGAATTATTCTTAATGAAAGTCTTCTAAATTCTTTTGATAAGGGGAAGAGGGGAATTTAGATTAGATGGTGCATATCTTAAACTTCTTTTCCCAATTACCACCCACTGTAAAGTATCTCCCTTTACTCTGGAACACATGTATACCATATAGAAATAAAGCATCATTACCTATTATCAGGTAGTCACATAATCTGTTGAGAAATACCACAAATTCCACTTGTATTCTGAAAGATCCTTTAGTATGGGGTAATATTACAGGAGCAGTCCATACTCAAATGGAATTCATGGTAGAGTTGCAAGAGCTAAAATTGGCTTTTGGGATGGGCAGAAGGTGTCCTTTCCAATTGGGACCCCATTTGTTTAAGAATTCAGTGCAGACACATGAGAAGAAAGCTCCACTATCCAGTAATAACCTTATAGGTCTGTCTCTATACAATCCTGTTGCATAGCAAGTTTGACCAGTAGTATAAGTCTTACCATTTATAGGTTTAACTGTTAATGGTTTAACATCCGTGATATGTCTAGGAATTCTGGTAGGATCCCATTTTTAGGGCAAACTAGAGTCCCCATGGATGTTATTGATTTCTATAGAAGTGCCTATCTATCCTTCTATAACATTAACAGGGTTGGTCAGGATCAATTAACATTCAGAAAGGTATTTTTCAGTATCAGCTATATCTTGGTAGTTCTGATTCCCTTGAACCTCCTGCTCTCCTTCCAATACTGCTATCTTTCTTTTTGGTAATGGGCAATCTTGTCTCATATGCATTTTCTTGTTACAATTCCAACAAGTTCCAGGTATTCTCTCTTTGTCCCTGTTCTCATTAAGTTTCTTATTATCAGAGGTATTAATCCAAGGGGGTTGTTCTTTGGTTTTTTTAATGTTGAAGTTCTCTTTAGGTCTAGAAGGAACCTTCTTGTCTAAGCCATTCATTTCTATGACTTCTTCTAACACATTGATTAGAGTTGGTAAGTCAGAATCCATACTCATCCTGCATCTTACACTATGGTTAAGATTTCCATGACACAAGTTGAGGATTCTTTCATTTACTTCCTCTTAATCAGCATCTGGATAGAAGCAATCTAGTCTTCTCTTCTGTTCCAAGCACCATTTGTGAGGCTTATCCTTGGAGGGATCAAATGGGGAATTTTTGAAATTTTTCATCATTTTTCTTTTCCAAATTCTAGAACCAAATTGTTCTTTAATTAGAAGTTTCAAAGAATTCCATGGTAAGGATCCTACTTCTTCTCTTTTACTGATAAACCAGTCTAAAGCTACTCCTTCAAATAGTCTGGGAAGCCTGACTTCAGTATAGCTTCTGGTAAGTCATAAGAGTTAATAGTATAGTCAATAAATTTCATGAAATTTATATGATTGTATTCTCCTTCACCGGAGAACTTAGGCCATTCATAAATTGGGGGTAAATGTTTGAGGGCTTGTTCCATCTCAGGAGAAGGACTAGCCCTGAATGTGTCACTCCTATGCATTCCTAGTAAGGGTGGTGAATAAGGAGTAGTTGTTTGTCTGGGAGGTTTTGGTTCCTCTGTGGTACTCCCCAAGGGGTTGGTCAGATGGACTTTTAAGTCTCTAAGATCATTCTTGATCATATTAAGTTTCAGGCCCACTTTATTATTAAGCAGATCTAATTTCTCACTAAGGGAAAGCATGGAGCTGTTGGTGGTAGTTACCAATTCCTCTTTTAAATGTTGAAAAGACATAATAAAATCTTCTTGGATACCTGATAACATATTCTCAATTGTTTGAGTCCGTCTGATTTTACCCTGATTAATTGTCTCCAATAATTGTTCTGTATGTTCTTTAATATCTTCCATTCCTACAGTTTTTCTTTGGTTATTAATTAATTTGGCTACTACTGAGGTTAACTCATTCATCTGGGTATAAACACCATCCAAATTTCCACAAACAATCTTGACATTGTGGCACATATCATTAGAAAAGGAAGTAATTACATCAGAGATTGGTTTAGACAAGTTACTGGGTTCAGAATCAGATTCTAATTATTTTACACCTTTTTCCACTTTTGAGATAAGGATATTATCTGATCACAATCCTTCTTTCCCTTTGGCTTTGGATTGGAAGAAGATATCTCCTTGCCTGATCCTTTTCCTTTCAGTTGGGCTAATTGATCCCAAGGATTCCACTTTTCTACGTAGGATTCTACCTCTTTCCTTGGAATCATTTTCTGAAGAGCTATCTGTGTTTCTTTTGCCTGGGATATTATCTTTTGTATAGATTCCATGCCCTCCTTGGCTTGGGCTTCTTTCAACTCTTACCAATAATTCACGTGCTCTCTGACTCAGTCTTTGATCCTGGCTTCCTTGGCCAGATTTGGCTGGGGTGGCTGCAGGGAATCTTATTGTAATGGAGGGGAACTTAATTCTACTACCTTCTCTGGCTCTAGGTTGGGGGAGGGCATAAGTACTTGGGGCTGTTCCTTCTCCATCAACATTTGATTCATGGGTTCCAGTCCCCTCATGGTAGTCATTATTGGTGGTCTCATGGTTTCTGGGGGCTCCTAGTAAAGATCCATAGGAGGGAATTATCCCTGAGGCTCTTTTGTTACGTCTATTCATATTGATTAAAATGTTTATAAGTATTTTTCTACAGAAAAAGACGGTAAAAATAAGTTTTATTTAAAACCCACTTAATTTGATATTCAAAGGTACCAGGTCTTTATTGGGATTAAATTGGTACTTAATAGGTACTTGTATGGGGTCTTTGTGTGTCCCAATGAGGTCTTCACCTGTCCAATTAATATCTTAAGGGCGTCCAGAGATATCTGGGACTCCTTGATCCAATGAATCAGTTTCAGTGGTGGTGGTTTCTGGTATAGGAGGGTTCACGGATGGTAAAAGTTTATTTTATTGTTCAATAACATATATTAATATTATTTTAATAAAAAATAATATGGTAATAAAAGTTTTATACTTACTTTTAAAATTTCAAAAGTAATTTATACAGTATTTCTTCCAAGCTTTATGTTTTCTTAATAGGGCCTGGAAGTTGATAAGCCTCTCAAGATCTTCTTGTTCAAGGAGTTTATATAAGTGTTTATGTGCAGAAGAGATATTAAGTTGCTCAGCTTGAGTTAAAGCTTCCCAACCAGTAGGTTTTAAATTTTTGATATATTCTTCTTTTCTTATCTTTCAAAGATTTAAATAGTAGATTTTTAATTCTGCATTGATTTTTAAATCAACTGCAAAAGAATTTAATGATGAATCACGGTTAAAAATTCAGATAAATTTATCTTTGATTTAATTTTATGTGAAATGTCTGGTCCAAGTTATTAAATATAATAAAATGGAATATTTCCCGGCAAGACCCCCAATTGTCAGCCTCCTGGATGCCAAGACACTTGCTATCCTTTAGCTACCAGAGGTGATAGAATAAATAATAAATATATTATTCAATAAATGCAGCAAAAATCCGTAAAATATTTGGATGAACCTTATTGCAAGGTTAATTGGTTTGGTTATGGTTTATTGTTATAAATAAATATAGATAGATTGATTATTGAATATTTTTATAGAGGGGCCACAATTATATTGGGGATCTTTAACACCTCTCTTCAGGGAATTCAGTATGAAAACATGTAGGCCTGGTTACTTTGGGCCCTTTAGTTTAAAGGATATTTTTCCCAAAGATAATATGCATATAAAATACACGGTGGAGTGGCAGGGCTTTGTAACCAAGCTGCAACAACAGAGAAAGGATAATGAAACTCACTAGTGTATTATTAAATCCTTTGGGTATCTGTTTGGGACATGCACTGATGGGTTAAACCTGTATACTGGGGTTCTAAGGTTGTTCAGCAGTTTAAATTGATAAAAAGAGGGTTGAGGACGGATATTATTAATCAGACTAAAGCCATAAATCACTTACTTATATCTTATAAGTATTTGATTAACTTGGAATGGTTTCTGGATGTAAATATAACTGGGTCTCTGGGTATCAATATCCTCTAAAGAGCTCTTTATTTATAGTTTTTGGAGTCCCAATATTGTCCTTCTGAAGGGTACAGGGGCTCAAAGGGAGGGACACTGAGGCTAGCAGGGTAACCAGTGGTAGCCTTTCACATGTTCTTGGTGCTGCAACACGCATAGCATCTAATTCCTCAGGGTAAGGGAATTATTCTACTTTATAATTGATGTTTGGACGTCTGAATAACACCAATCTGTCCTTTCTATTTATTATTTAATTGATTATCCTTGGTAAATGTTCCCAGTAAGTTAATAATAATTATTTTAATAGACATTCCCAAGGATATTCTGATTTCAGGTGAGTTCTCATTATTTATTAAATATTTGGAGTAAATTCATGATATTGATTTTACTCCTAATTTTTGACATTCAGTTGATTTACTAAAATAATTACTTAAAAATGTAAGTCATTGGTTTTCATGTAATATTTTTACATCATAGGTTTTCTTAGTATGTCACAAAAATGTTGATGTCTAGAAATTCTCATTATAGTATATATGTATTTTAATATATTTTTAAAAGTAGTCATTGTCTTATTTTCAACATTTTTGTTACTTTGAATTAGATTTAATAAAAAATAAGTATAAAGGTTATTTAAGTATTTTTATATTATTTTATGTACTTTCAGACTATCTACTATCCAGGTGTCAGCCTCCTGGATTCCAAGAACCTTACTATCCTTTAGCTACCAGAGGTGTAAGAGTAAATAATAAATATATTATTTAATAAATGCAGCAAAAATCCACAGAATACTTGGATTAAGCATATTGCAAGGTTAAATGGTTTGGTTATTGTTTATTGTTTTGAATCAATATGAATAAATTGATTATTAAATATTTATAGAGGGGCAACAATTATATTGGGGATTATTAACACCTCTCTTCAGGGATTTCAGTATGAAAACACATAGTCCTGGTTACTTTGGGCTCTTTAGTTTAAAGAATATTTTACCCAAAGATAATATGTATATAAAATACAAAGTGAAGTGGTAGGGCCTTGTAGCCAAGCTACCACGACAGAGAAAGGATAATAAGACTTACTGGTATATTATTAAATCCTTTGGGTATCTGTTTGAGACGTGTACTGATGGGTTAAATCTGTATACTGGGGTTATAAGGTTGTTCAGCAGTTTAAATTGATAAAAAGAGGTTGAGGACGGATACTACTGATCAGGCATTTCCATAAATCACTTACTTATCTCTTATAAGTACTTGATTACCTTGGCACAGCGTCTGGATATGAATATAACTGGGTCTCTGCCCATCAATATCCTCAAAAGAGCTCTTTATTTATAGCTTTTTGGAGTCCCAATTTGGTCCTTCTGAGGGTTGTAGGTGCTCAAAGGTACAGACACTAAGGCTAGAAGGGTAACCAAAGGTAGCCTGTCATGTGTTCTTGGTGCTATAGCACGGGTAGCATCTAATTCCTCAGGGTATGGGAATTATCCCACCTTATAATAGACATTAGGACTTGTGAATAACACTAATCTGTCCTATTTATGTATTATTTAATTAATTATCCTTAGTAAATGCTCCAAGTAATTAAATAATTATATTAATAGACATTTCTACGGACATCTTGATTTCAGGTAAGTTCTCATTATGTATTATATAACTGGAGTAAAAGTCATAATATTTATTTTACTCTTTATTTTCGAGTTCCAGTTGATTTACCAAGATAATTACTTAAAAATATAAGTCATGTGAATTCATGTAATATTTTTACATCATTAGTTTCCTTAGTACGTCACAAACATATTTATGTCTAGCAATTCTCATAAAAGTATATCAAAGTATTTGAAGAAAAGGACCAGCGAGTGAGGGACGAGTGGGACACAGATGATGGGACCAAGGAGGCGCGAAAGAGATGGCAGAAAGTACCTGAAGAAAAGGACCAGCGAGTGAGGGAAAAGTGGGACACAGATGATGGGACCAAGGAGGCGCGAAAGAGATGGCAGACAGTACCTGAACGAGGTACAGTGATGAGTGAAAAGGGAAACAACCGATAAGGATATTTATTTCAGTATGCAAGCATAAAGAAGGAAACTAGACTCGAGAGAGGAGACAAAAGGAGAGGAAGGAAAGAAGAAAAGATAGAAATTAATGCAGACCTGAAGAAAAGGACCAGCGAGTGAGGGACGAGTGGGACACAGATGATGGGACCAAGGAGGCGCGAAAGAGATGGCAGACAGTACCTGAACAAGGTACAGTGATGAGTGAAAAGGGAAACAACCGATGAGGAGAGGAAAGAGATTTGAGTACAACAATGTTTTTATGTACAGGCTCTATGTAACCTAACTAAGAGATGGACAAAGTTTGGACAGATATGGTTAGGTTAACCCCCATTGGACGTCCCCTTCAGGTCTGCTCGGCGTCTGGTTGGTCCGGGTGCCGTGTGTCGAGTCGCGCGGTCTGGGATTCCAACAGTATTTTAATATATCTTTAGAAGTTGTCATTGTCTTATTTTTGACATTCTTGGTACTTTGCATTATATTAAATAAAAAATATGTGTAAGGATTATTTATGTATTTTTATATAATATTATGTATTTTTAGACAGTCTACTATCCACAGGAACATTTATTACATATGTAGAAAGTTCCCGTGTATGTTGTAGCCTGTTTACGCGGTACCTGAGCCTCTCAGGCCGCCTGTCACTCTGTCAACCCGTAGTCCTGCGGCTGCATACTTGTCAGAGGCCCGGGGCTGCGTACACAACCTCAACAGAGTGACAAGGCTGTATCTCAGCCGCGTGCGGGTGCATTGGCTGCTGCGGCTGCATGCGTGAATTGTGACAAAACACATTTCTGCCCGTAAATCCTAAAATATACACAACACCTCAATTCTGACTGAATTTTAGGTGTGAAACCTATACGTGACAATGTGTGTGAAATATTTAATTGGCCAAAAAGCTCAATAATGGAGCCGTAGTATTTTGGTTTTTCTTTCCTTAATTATTTAAAAATGTAAGGAGTTGGATTTCAAGGGTGGGGTCAGTGAGTGACCCTACCTAATTTTGGGTGGAGAATCCATTTCTGTAATAATATTTATCGTTTTCCCACTCCTTCTTAGGTTAATTGTATTATTATTATTTTTATGTTATTTCTGTTACTTTTGCAGCTTGCTCTGCAATAGTAGCAAGCTGACACCAGGGGAACATTTATTACATATCTAGAATGTTCCCGTGTAGGCTGCAGCATGTTTACGCGGTACCTAGGTTTCTCAGGCCATCTGTCACTTTGTCAACCCTTAGTCCGCTGGCTGCATACTTGTCAGAGGCCTGGGGCTGCATACACAAATTTGACAGAGTGACAGAGCTGTAGCTCAGCCGCGGGCAGGTGCATTGGCTGCTGTGGCTGCATGCGGGAATTGTGAAAGAACACATTTCTGTCTGTAACTCCTAAAATATACACAACACCTCAATTCTGACTGGATTTTAGGTGTGAAACCTACACGTGAAAATACATGTGAAATATTTAATTGGCCAAAAAGTTCAATAGTGGTCCCATGGTATTTTGGTCTTTCTTTCCTTAATTATTTAAAAATATAAGGAGTCGGATATTAAGGATGGGGTCAGTGAGTGACCCTATCTAATTTTGGGTGGAGAATCCATTTTTGCAATAATATTGATGGTTTTCCTACTCCTCCTCAGGTTAATTTTATTACTATTATTTTTATGTTATTTCTGTTACTTTTGCAGGTTGCTCTGCAATAGTAGCAAGCTGACATTTTTTCTTTCTTTACCCAACAGAGAAAGGGGGCAACGTTGGTCACTTCACTTGGACGGCGCACTAACTTGATTCGTTGAATCCATTCTTGTTGATACGATGTAGTGGGGGAAGTGATTACTTAGTATTAGCAGACCCACTCTTAAAACGTCTAGAGACTGACGAAAAATCCCTCAAGTTGATTAGGAACTACAAATTAGAGGACGGAGAGCCCTGTGATACGCGACATCTCTTGAGGACAATAGAGTGAGCATTCTGCCGCTTAAATTATTGTAAGGCTTGGCTTGGTTAACGTTGGGAAATGAGGATCAAGACTACAATCAAACTTGGACGAGAGCAAATTCGAAATTTACTTGATCATCTCGATAATTCACACCTCAAGATCCCCATTGTTCACGTTGCTGGTAGGAATGGGAAAGGCTCCGTTGGTGCATTCAAGGCAGAGATCTTGAGGACTGCAGGTTATAGGGTCGATCGATTTACGAGTCCATTCTTGATCGAACCATCGGATTCGATCCATCTTGATGGAAATCGTGTTGATCGGGAGACGTTTGAAGACTCCCAGTGCTACGTTTGGCACTTGATTGAAAAGCATAAACTTGAAATAAGCTTGTTCAAGCTCTTGACCGCTGTGGCATTCAAACTATTCTCGAGGCCTGAATCCAAGCTGGATCTCGCGGTTGTTGAAGTCGGTCTTGGCGGTGGGATGGATGCAACGAACGTTTGTGAGAGCAAAAATACTCTCCTTAGTTTCAGAGTAACCCGGGCCAGGGTCAAGTTGCCCCCGCGCCGTTGTCCACAGTCAGGGGGTGCAAGCGCCTAAGCACCAACCAATACAAATGGCATCGCCCCGACTACTTGTAAGAAACTGACTCTCAACTCTCTAAGCTTCATCTACGCAACCTGGATCATTACCCTGATCTCAATGCTTCATCTCATCTGTAGGCCATCTAGCCCGAAATCACTCACAACGCCACAATCTCATCTCAAGCCTCCGGTATATGCCCACCAAGGCATCTACAACCCGGCACCAAATGGCTCTTCCTCCATCTCAAACTAGGACGGCAATCGAGCCTCCGCAATCTCAAGTGAGCAATACTTAAGCAGCATCTCTCTCCCTGCTCCTCTAATTACCAGCCAAAAACACCAAGAAGCAGACCGAAAACATAGCTGACAAGACTAAAAACATTCCTACAACTGCTTCCTAAAACAGATATCCTTTTGTTTAAATACTCCTCGTTGCACTCGTCGCATTGATCCCATTTCCTTAGTAGCTCTGGAAGCACCAGGCCGCATTCCCCATTTCGCACGCTTGCCTAAGAGCCCTCAACAGGGCAGCCATCGGCCACCTCTACTCCCGCATTAGATCTTTTCCTTTCTTTTTTTTCTTGCTCAAACTCCTCATTTTCTCTTTTTTGTCTCTTGTTATTTCTTTTTCTTTTTGTGTTTTGTCTCTTTTCCTCTTTTTCTCAACCACATCACTCCACCAGCCCATAAGATCCAGAGAAACGACTCCTGCTCTTAGGTTGGTGTCGTGACATTCATTTGTGTCCACATCTTAGCTGCTGTTCAAACCTGATGGAATAAATGCTCTTAGTTTTGCACAAATGTAACACTTAGCTGTATCACCCCGATTTTGATCGATCATCAGGCTCATTTGGGATCGACGGTTCAAGAGATTGCAGCTCACAAGGCTGGGATAGCTAGA
Source organism: Puccinia polysora (assembly GCA_025617555.3). NCBI lineage: Eukaryota > Fungi > Basidiomycota > Pucciniomycetes > Pucciniales > Pucciniaceae > Puccinia > Puccinia polysora. The sequence goes on from CM062624.1 coordinate 26,632,095, forward strand.
CCTTGGGTTCAAATCCTTCTGGCGCAACAGTCCTACCCTGAAGTCAAAGACATAGTCCGTCAAGTAGCTCATACCCAACCTTGTGACATGTTTATCGTTCCTCCTTATCCCAGACCTGAGCCTGCATGCAATTGACTTGAACCACTACCGCTTGTACTGTCCTCCAATCAAGTCTGCTCAAGTTCCCCCTCCCAAGTACACTCAATTCCGTCAACTGCTCACTATTTATCATCCACGATTCCTAACCCGTTGAGCCCCAAGGTTGGCTTTCAGCATCAAAATGCGGCCACTACCACAACAATGGCTCACCTACTCCGTACGCACCCACATCCACTCAAGATATTACCATTGTTAGCTGATTGAATTACGGATCAAGCAATTGTTGATGGCCTGAAGAATACCAAATGGCCAGGTCGCCTGGATCTGCGAAACTATAAAGGCTTGCACCTTTTACTTGATAGCGCTCACAATCAGGCTTCAGCCAAACTGCTTGGCGACTATATCGATTTGACTAAACAACCCATCACCCTAATCATATCATTGAGCTCCCCGAGAGATCCAAATGAATTCATCAAAGCTCTTGGCCTAGGACGTCTAGTCTTCCCAGCCCAGGTGATTGCCACCAGTTTTTCCACCCCGAAGGATATGCAGTGGGTTCAACCTGTAGATCCCAAGACGATCAGCAACTCCTTCAGAAATCTATTGAGCTCCAAAGACCTTGATCAGTCCGCAATCACAGTAGCACCCAAGCCTCAGGAAGCCTTGGAACTTGCCTCATCAATCACTCGAGACAAATAGGAGCTCATCGTCGTTTGTGGTAGTTTATACTTGGTTTCTGACGTGCTGAAAATCATAAGCCCTACTTCCAGTCGAACCCTAAAAGAAATTTAGCAACACCACTTCCTGGGCTCAATACATCTAAATTTTGAGCAAAGCTTGGTCAATCTTACGAAAGCCTGGGGGAAGCAGAGCCATCAGACAAAAAAAACCAAAAAAAAAATATGAACTGTAGGCTCAAGAAAACTCATGGAAATCCATCAAGGTGCAGCTCAGCATCTGAAGGGAGGATAAATGTCACAAACATTGTCCTTAATGGGGGGAGCAACTCAGTAGCCAGGGTGTGTTCTTGTTCCTTGATTGCTCTACTTAAGTATCTTTGGTGGGATAAAAATGTCATTGCCCAGTGGGCTACTGAAACAATGGGAACATCTGAATTGTGTGACTATATTTGGGGATAATTCAGTCTATAGAAAGAGTCTTGCAGTTATTTTCATGGTGATCAATATTTTTTGGGGTAACACCTTTGATGAAAATGAAAAATCATCTTTATTTCAAACTTTTTATGATATTCTAAGTACCTAACAAGAAAGAAACTTTCATTCCTGATAATAAAAATAATATTCAAGAGGATGGGTTGTTTGAATTTGTTTCATGCTGGACCCAATGCTTTGCGGTCAAGAATACATCCAAAAAATTCCAAAAAACAAACTTCAAAGGTTTCTGATTCATTGTTAAACTTTTGGAGAATTTGATCCCAAAAAAGAGTTCATTTAAAATGCAAAGGAATGGTTACAAAGATACATTGATTTTTTTTTGGTTTCTGCATTTTTATTTATTTTGAAATAAATTTTGAAGTCCTTGAAAGGCTTGCATTTTCTTGTGACATTTTTGGAATCAAATTAAAAAGAATTTATTGTCGGAAATTCAAGAAACAAACTTTGTGAAATACCTGTGTCTTCACAAATATGCCAGTGTACAGAAAATAACAAGGATGTAAAATACCCAAACATTTATTAAAGGGTAAGGCTTTTTAAAAAAGTAACACACTAAAGAATTTGAAAAATTCAAAAATAAAAAAATAAAATATATAAAAAAACTGGAAAAAATTCAATAATCAAAAATTGAAAAATAACAAATTAATAATAGCATGAGAAAAATCACTGAATTCAAATTGAAGTCAAACAATGTATATTAAATCAATCAAATACAAATTCATCAATTCACAACATTATTATGAACAGGAAAAAACATGAATACAAAAAAAGAAAAACAAGAGATCAAGAACTCAATGATTTGAATGAAAATTTACCAAAGCATTGAAATTTTCAAAAAAAAAGTATGTATCCCAAAGAATGAAGAAAATAAGTTATTTCCAAATTTTTTTGAGTTTATTTTTGAAAATTAAATTGATAGAAGCCTTAATCATCTGGAACATTTTCCGGCAAGCATTCAAATTTGATCAAATCCCATCAATAATTTGAATAAACATGATTTTTTGGCTGGTATACACAGATTTCATCATCACATTAAATTGAATTTCCCATCATTCTAAATTTTCTTTATGACATGCATGCATTTGAATTACCTGGAATACTCAAGAATGGGTAAAAAAAACTTTTCTCAGGGTCCTACTCAATTTAGAAACAAAAATTGTCACAGTCAAAATCAAAACAAAACAAGTTCCAGGTGCAGCTTTTTTTTCACTGTGAGAATGGATCCTGGAGGGTCACAACCACTCCAGAATAGATTCTGGAGGGTCACCACCACTCCAGAATGGATTCTGGAGGGTCACAACCACTCCAGAATAGATTCTGGAGGGTCACCACCACTCCAGAATGGATTCTGGAGGGTCACAACGACTCCAGAATGGATTCTGGAGGGTCACCACCACTCCAGAATGGATCCTGGAGGGTCACAACCACTCCAAGATGGATTTTGCAAGGTCACAACCACTCAAGAATGGATTCTGAAGGGTCAAAACCACTCCAGAATGGATTCTGGAGGGTCAAAACCACTCCAGAATGGATTCTGGAGGGTCAAAACCACTCCAGAATGGATTCTGGAGGGTCAAAACCACTCCAGAATGGATTCTGGAGGGTCAAAACCACTCCAGAATGGATTCTGGAGGGTCAAAACCACTCCAGAATGGATTCTGGAGGGTCAAAACCACTCCAGAATGGATTCTGGAGGGTCAAAACCACTCCAGAATGGATTCTGGAGGGTCAAAACCACTCCAGAATGGATTCTGGAGGGTCAAAACCACTCCAGAATGGATTCTGGAGGGTCAAAACCACTCCAGAATGGATTCTGGAGGGTCAAAACCACTCCAGAATGGATTCTGGAGGGTCAAAACCACTCCAGAATGGATTCTGGAGGGTCAAAACCACTCCAGAATGGATTCTGGAGGGTCAAAACCACTCCAGAATGGATTCTGGAGGGTCAAAACCACTCCAGAATGGATTCTGGAGGGTCAAAACCACTCCAGAATGGATTCTGGAGGGTCAAAACCACTCCAGAATGGATTCTGGAGGGTCAAAACCACTCCAGAATGGATTCTGGAGGGTCAAAACCACTCCAGAATGGATTCTGGAGGGTCAAAACCACTCCAGAATGGATTCTGGAGGGTCAAAACCACTCCAGAATGGATTCTGGAGGGTCAAAACCACTCCAGAATGGATTCTGGAGGGTCAAAACCACTCCAGAATGGATTCTGGAGGGTCAAAACCACTCCAGAATGGATTCTGGAGGGTCAAAACCACTCCAGAATGGATTCTGGAGGGTCAAAACCACTCCAGAATGGATTCTGGAGGGTCAAAACCACTCCAGAATGGATTCTGGAGGGTCAAAACCACTCCAGAATGGATTCTGGAGGGTCAAAACCACTCCAGAATGGATTCTGGAGGGTCAAAACCACTCCAGAATGGATTCTGGAGGGTCAAAACCACTCCAGAATGGATTCTGGAGGGTCAAAACCACTCCAGAATGGATTCTGGAGGGTCAAAACCACTCCAGAATGGATTCTGGAGGGTCAAAACCACTCCAGAATGGATTCTGGAGGGTCAAAACCACTCCAGAATGGATTCTGGAGGGTCAAAACCACTCCAGAATGGATTCTGGAGGGTCAAAACCACTCCAGAATGGATTCTGGAGGGTCAAAACCACTCCAGAATGGATTCTGGAGGGTCAAAACCACTCCAGAATGGATTCTGGAGGGTCAAAACCACTCCAGAATGGATTCTGGAGGGTCAAAACCACTCCAGAATGGATTCTGGAGGGTCAAAACCACTCCAGAATGGATTCTGGAGGGTCAAAACCACTCCAGAATGGATTCTGGAGGGTCAAAACCACTCCAGAATGGATTCTGGAGGGTCAAAACCACTCCAGAATGGATTCTGGAGGGTCAAAACCACTCCAGAATGGATTCTGGAGGGTCAAAACCACTCCAGAATGGATTCTGGAGGGTCAAAACCACTCCAGAATGGATTCTGGAGGGTCAAAACCACTCCAGAATGGATTCTGGAGGGTCAAAACCACTCCAGAATGGATTCTGGAGGGTCAAAACCACTCCAGAATGGATTCTGGAGGGTCAAAACCACTCCAGAATGGATTCTGGAGGGTCAAAACCACTCCAGAATGGATTCTGGAGGGTCAAAACCACTCCAGAATGGATTCTGGAGGGTCAAAACCACTCCAGAATGGATTCTGGAGGGTCAAAACCACTCCAGAATGGATTCTGGAGTGTCAAAACCACTCCAGAATGGATTCTGGAGGGTCAAAACCACTCCAGAATGGATTCTGGAGGGTCAAAACCACTCCAGAATGGATTCTGGAGTGTCAAAACCACTCCAGAATGGATTCTGGAGTGTCAAAACCACTCCAGAATGGATTCTGGAGGGTCAAAACCACTCCAGAATGGATTCTGGAGGGTCAAAACCACTCCAGAATGGATTCTGGAGTGTCAAAACCACTCCAGAATGGATTCTGGAGGGTCAAAACCACTCCAGAATGGATTCTGGAGGGTCAAAACCACTCCAGAATGGATTCTGGAGGGTCAAAACCACTCCAGAATGGATTCTGGAGGGTCAAAACCACTCCAGAATGGATTCTGGAGGGTCAAAACCACTCCAGAATGGATTCTGGAGGGTCAAAACCACTCCAGAATGGATTCTGGAGGGTCAAAACCACTCCAGAATGGATTCTGGAGGGTCAAAACCACTCCAGAATGGATTCTGGAGGGTCAAAACCACTCCAGAATGGATTCTGGAGGGTCAAAACCACTCCAGAATGGATTCTGGAGGGTCAAAACCACTCCAGAATGGATTCTGGAGGGTCAAAACCACTCCAGAATGGATTCTGGAGGGTCAAAACCACTCCAGAAATGTCAGCTTTCTGATACGAGGAACCTTGCAGTCCTTTAGCTAGAGAGAGTGATAAAAATACTGAAATAATAATAATAATTATTCCATAAATAAATGCTTAGAGGCTCAAATAAATATTATAATAACAGAAGTTGCAAGTTTTGATTGGTTTGGTAATAAAAGGTTCTAAATATGTATATGAAAGAGGGGCCACAGTATTATACTACTGGGGGTCTGCACAGACAAAGCAACCTCTCCTCAAGGGGCCTCATTAGGCAGTTTAAGAACCTTGGAATGAAGATGGGTGCCTTAGAAAGGGCTTATTCCACTAATGGCCGGGAATAACAGCACACTGGCCTATAAATGAAGGGAAAAACTCACTCTGAGCACTTTACCACAAAAATCCTGCAATAATAGGAATGGTTTCAGAGCAGATGGGGTGGATTGCCTGACTAAACTTCAAGGGTTGATTGGTTTTAAGAAATAATTAATAATACTACAGACTTGTTCATAAATAACTTGCTTAGATTCTTTATAAGCACTTGACTAACAATGACACAGTGTCTGATTTATAATAATAATTCCTGGTAAACTGATGATGGAATAATGGATCCAAAGAGGTCTGTAAAATACCTTTTTGTGGTGATTTTGAGCTTCTCAGGGCGCCTAGAGAGAGTTCTTCTCATGGGCTGAGGCTGGCAAGCCGGTCAGAGCAAAGTTAGCACGTCCACTTGGTGCTTTTAATCATGTGACCTTAGATCTGCTGGATTTCTTTACTATTTTAGCCACAGGAGCTGTTAATCTATTATGGCTTAAATTTGATCATCCTGAACTCATCCTTCATTTGTACTATTAGTATTGCTTTGAAGTGAACAGATGTGGACAGTTACTGATTTTCCATTATTTGCTGATCACATAGATAATTTTTAATAATTTTTATGAACACTCCTTGTAGTGTTTTTTGGTCTTCGAAGATCAGAGTCAATGATTTACATGGTAATCCTTGATCTTCAATTTATAATTAAAAAATGTTCTAAACTTCATTTTTATTAATTTTAATTAAGTTTTTATCTTTTTAGATTATAACTAATGCATATTTAAACTTGTTACATATGCCAGGCAAACCTAATTAGGTTGTAGCTCTTCTGAGTGCTACCTGGTTGTCAGATTAGTCACAACATATCCAGATGTGTGGATCAGTCAGTACAGATGCGCGCGGGGTGGGATCCCCTACGTGCGTGGCAGAATTAGCTGCGTGCGGGTCTCTAGTAGGCGGGAAACTGCTACTATGAGTACGTAGGGGTATGTGATGATGCGGGGCTGCGCGCGGGAATTGTGACATAACACATTTCCGTGTGTAACTTCTCAAATATACACCACACCTCAATTCTGATTGAATTTGAGGTGTAAACTATATACGTGACAACACGTGTGAAATGTTAAAATGGAAAAAAGGTGTCATACTGGTGTCGTGATTTTTAGTACTTTTCTTTTTAACTATTTTAAAAATGTAAGGACTTGGATTTCAAGGGTGGGGTCAGTGAGTGACCCTACCTAATTTTAGGTAAGGAATCCATTCAATAAACAATAGTTATGGATTTCCCAATCCTTCTCTTGTTAATTTAGATATTCTTATTTTTTATACTTTTCTGTTGCTATGATAGGTTGCTCTGTACATAGTAGCAAGCTGACAAGAAAGGATTCTGGAGGGTCACAACAACTCCAGAATGGATTCTGGAGGGTCACAACATTTCCAGAATGGATTCTGGAGGGTCACCACCACTCCAGAATGGATTCTGGAGGGTCACCACCACTCCAGAATGGATTCTGGAGGGTCACCACCACTCCAGAATGGATTCTGGAGGGTCACCACCACTCCAGAATGGATTCTGGAGGGTCACCACCACTCCAGAATGGATTCTGGAGGGTCACCACCACTCCAGAATGGATTCTGGAGGGTCACCACCACTCCAGAATGGATTCTGGAGGGTCACCACCACTCCAGAATGGATTCTGGAGGGTCACCACCACTCCAGAATGGATTCTGGAGGGTCACCACCACTCCAGAATGGATTCTGGAGGGTCACCACCACTCCAGAATGGATTCTGGAGGGTCACCACCACTCCAGAATGGATTCTGGAGGGTCACCACCACTCCAGAATGGATTCTGGAGGGTCACCACCACTTCAGAATGGATTCTGGACTCCAGAATGGATTATGGAGGGTCACCAGCACTCCAGAATGGATTCTGGAGGGTCACCAGCACTCCAGAATGGATTCTGGAGGGTCACCAGCACTCCAGAAAGGATTCTGGAGGGTCACCAGCACTCCAGAATGGATTCTGGAGGGTCACCACCACTCCAGAATGGATTCTGGAGGGTCACCACCACTCCAGAATGGATTATGGAGGGTTAAAACCCCTCCAGAATGGATTATGGAGGGTTAAAACCCCTCCAGAATGGATTATGGAGGGTTAAAACCCCTCCAGAATGGATTATGGAGGGTTAAAACCCCTCCAGAATGGATTATGGAGGGTTAAAACCCCTCCAGAATGGATTATGGAGGGTTAAAACCCCTCCAGAATGGATTATGGAGGGTTAAAACCCCTCCAGAATGGATTATGGAGGGTTAAAACCCCTCCAGAATGGATTATGGAGGGTTAAAACCCCTCCAGAATGGATTATGGAGGGTTAAAACCCCTCCAGAATGGATTATGGAGGGTTAAAACCCCTCCAGAATGGATTATGGAGGGTTAAAACCCCTCCAGAATGGATTATGGAGGGTTAAAACCCCTCCAGAATGGATTATGGAGGGTTAAAACCCCTCCAGAATGGATTATGGAGGGTTAAAACCCCTCCAGAATGGATTATGGAGGGTTAAAACCCCTCCAGAATGGATTATGGAGGGTTAAAACCCCTCCAGAATGGATTATGGAGGGTTAAAACCCCTCCAGAATGGATTATGTAGGGTCCCTCCAGAATAGATTGTGGAGGGTCCTTCAAGAATGGACTATGGAGGGGTCCCTCAAGAATAGATTATGGAGGGTCCCTCCAGAATGGATTATGGAGGGTTCACACCCTTCAAGAGTGGATTATGCAGGGTAAAAACCCTTCCAGAATGGATTATGGCTGGTAAAAACTACTTCAGAATTTATTATTTAGATTTAAAACACCTCCAGAATGCATTATGGAGGTTAAAACCCCCGCAGAATGGATTATGGAGGGTTCCTGTCAGCTTGCTACTTACAAAGATCATTATTTCAAAGCAGGAAAACATAAAATAAGTAAATAAAATAATTAATAATTGAAAGAAGTTTTGAGAAATCCATGAATATCATTTAAAGTTTAGATTCCCTACCCAAAAGTAGGTAGGATCACTCAATCCCCTGCAGAATGGATCATGGAGGGTACCTGTCAGCCTTCTACTTGCACAGATCAACCTGTCAAAGCAGAATAAAATAAAATAAGTACATAAAATCATTAATGAACCACAGAAGGTGTGAGAAATCCATAAATATTATTACAGATTTAGATCCTTTACCCAAAAGTAGGTAGTGTCACTCACTGAACCCACCTTTGAATTCCCACTCCTTTGTATTTTCATAATTCAATAAGAAAATGAACAAAAATCAAAATTCCACCACATGGACTTTTCAGCCATTTTAATATCTCACACACATGAAAGCCAGATTCAATTTAATTTTTATCCTTTTACTAGCTGCAATACAGAAGAAAAAAAAATCCCTGAATAGCAATAAAAAACAATTTTTGGTGACAAGCTTTAATATTTCCCTGGGACTCATCCTCTTGATCAATGTTTAATTGATATCAGATTTCTTACATTTCAGTAATTATTCATAATTTTAGTGATTTATCCATATGATGAAGACATACTGGTGATAAAAATTTCAAGAGCACATACGTTTGTTGATTGGATTGTTTTTTTTTTCTTTTTGAAATCATGAATGAGTTATATCTCACACAGTGGTACAACACACACTTCATTAAAATAATTCTTAAAGATTGAACTCACTCTAATTTTTCTAAGAGCCAACCTTAGAATTTAATCATATCTCATTTAATCATTTTCTGTGTTTGAAATCATCCTGATGAGATCTCCACAAAGATAAATTTCTTCACCCTCTCTTTTTTCACCTTGTGTTGGTCTTGCGCATCATGAACGGGACCATCAGTAGTATGTAAATTTGGAAGTACCCATCTCAAACATGACCTCTGGGATCTATTGTTCATGTTGTCTATCTTATCCATTCAATTGTTATTGCTTGCTTGTCATCTGGGGCTTTATTTTTTCTTCTGCCTGTCTTTGTTCTTTACCTATTGTGATGGCATCCTTCCTCCCCCTCTTACTAATTTCCTTCTCAATATGATACTCCCTGTCATCCTTGTAATCTACAACAGCCCCCTTGTATTGCTCTATTTTGGCTTTTCTTGCTTGCAATATACAACTATCCAAATGCTTCATTGATATCATGTCATATACATATATATGCAAACGTTCACATGTATGTATATATATAAATCTAGGGTAATTTTAAATTCACGGCTACAGAGCTGTGTACAAGGCTCTGTAAACGGCTATATGGGCTGTGTGGCACCCCAAAAAACTCAAATGAATTGTGTGGCGTGCTAAAGGCTCAAATGGGCCATGTGGCATGCTAAACAGCTCAAATAGGCTGTATGGCATGCTAAAAGGCTCAAATGGGCTGTGTGGCATTCTAAACGTCCCATTTGAGCTCTACAACACGCTAGACAACTAAAATCAAGTTTTTGTAGCCTCCACTCAATCATAAATAATGAATAATAAATAATAAATGTTAAATTATAAATTATAAATTATAAATTATATATAATAAATAATAAATAATAAATAATAAATAACACATAAATAATAATAAATAATAATAAATAATAAATAATAAATAATAAATAATAAATAATATTAAAAATAAATTATATATAATAAATAATAAATAATAATAAAAAATAAATAATAATAAATAATAAATTATAAATTATAAATTATATGGAGTAGTGTATGGGCCCCTACGCGTTGAGGGGCCCTACACCATTCTCACAGGCCATGTGGGGCCTTGTACACGGCTGCCACACGCCTGGAGACGTGTACATGGCTCCCAAACAACTGGAGCCGTGAATTTAACATCACCCCTAAATCCATCCTAATACATATTGATGTTAATTTCTACATGAGATAATGTAGTTTTTTATCTTTCTGAAGTTTTTTTGTTGCAGGTAAATTTTCTGAACTGTCCTAATCTTTCTACTTTCACAAGCAGGATCCTCATTCACAGTCCTGGTGTTGATGGTACCAGCTACCAACAAGTTTGCTACCCTTTTTTTTAAACTTCTTTGTAATGAACTTGGGTATAAAGTAGCAGGATCACTTGGAACCCTGCTCCCGCAAAACAGGGAAAACGGTTTGATCTTGATAATTCCTCTCTCCTTGTTTTGTTGCTTGACCCCTTCCTCCCAACTTTGTATAATTCAGCAAATATATTCAGAGTGGTAGATAAATACTTACAGATGAGAATTTATGAGATTGATTGACTGAGGAGGCCATACAAAAGGGAGAGCTCTGAGAGTTTCAGGTCAAGGGAAAGTTGAGGTGGTTTGAAAAATGTGTAAAACTTGAAGAAGGTTTTCCAAAAATCATACAGGAGAATGGATGTGATTAATGAGACCTTCAGAATGGATTGATTGTGGTCATAAACTGCTACAAACCCTTCAGAATGATTTAATGTATTATATAACTTCACACCTAGTTTAAAGGTCCCAAAACCAACCGTGAACCTCTGTGGAAATGATTGGAATGATTTTGAGGGTGAATTTTTTTCCCCTACGCCCAACAGAAATTTCTATTCAACCCTTACACAGGTTTTCTGGAGTTTTGTGAGTCCTCCAGACTCAACATGGTCATTTCCTTCCACTGGTGTCATGAGGCAGGCTTCAACCTTTCCACTTCCATGATAGTGGGGCTACCAACCCTCCAGGATAAGAGTGAGGCCATTGGAATGCTCCAGGATAAATTTGGAGGGTTTCCACCCCCTCAGGATCTACATGATGTGTGTAAAATCATTCTAGGATCAAACTTGATGGGTAGCAAACCTTCCAGAACCAATTTTGATTGGGAAAAACAAGCCAACAATTAGTTTTGAGATGTGAAAACATTGGGTTTCCTTTTGTTGAATTTCTCAACCTGCAAGAATCTTGACCATTTTTCTTTTGCAAAAAAATAGTGAAGCTCTATGGGTTCATGAGATTGATGGATTTTAGAAAGGCTTCAGATCTGTAGGATTTCCAACAGGTTCCAGAAATAGACATATGGGCACGCCAGAAAATCAAGAAGATGGAGAAGAGCATGAGACAACCAAGCCAAAGAAGACTGACATAAGTGGGGAAAAGATTGCAAAGTGTTGGAGGGTTTTTGTCACAATATTGATTTTGTTGAATAAAAATATAATCTTCTTGATAGATTCTTGGAAATAGCGCTCAAAATCTCCTTGAAATAGCAGTGACATAACCACTATATTACATTGACACAAAACCGCTTCTCAAACGGTTTTATCAATTATTTGAAATTCATTATTATTACCGCACATTCATCAACACATATTTGTTACACATCCCCCCCAGGATTTTTATGCTGATGCTACCATCTCTTGGAATAATTCAGGAGCCTGGTAACCCTCCAAAAGCACTTTTCAAAGGCTCCAACTCACCCACCTAGATTGACCAGGAGGGGTTACAGCCCCTCTAGAAACCATTTGAAAGGTTTGAAATTTTAGGGGGAAAACTGAGTTCTGGGGGTTTAACTCATCAAACTATTTACTGTGGTTCAAAAATCCCTAGAAGCCTAATGGGGGCGCAGAAATGCCTTCAGGATACATTGAAGGATCATTAGCCCTGCCAAATCTATTTGGAAAATCTGCAACCTGTGGGAATCACATATCTCCCGGGATTCATGGTGTAAAAAAAATCCTAGAACTCCTTGGTATAATATCTTTAAAATTGAACAGCAAGAAGCATAAATTCCCAGGCATTCAGGTTACAGGTAATTCTGATTCAAGGAGTTTGCACAACTAATGCAGGCTATGGAAAATATAGTTCAGAAAAACTAAGCAAGTTGATGCATGTGCTTGTTGGAACCCCTGCACTTGTTCCAACTTTGTCGAATCCTGTTGTATTAAACCCACCATGGAATGTTTCTTGTTGGATCAGAAACACTAGTATTTTGGAAAAAGTATTAATCAAAAAGACCCACATGAACAGCAATTGCATTATCCTTCAAACACTTAACCGTGAAATTGATTTCATCCAGATAATTCAATACAGAAAATGCATTTCAAATTGCTGAGAGAATGTATGAAAAATCTTTATTGCAGTCACGTGTATGATTTGAGTAGCTCTTATAGAAATAAGATACTGAATGGAAGAACACATTGAGAACACAGGTGAGTAAGACTGAAAGGTGATTGATAGAATGAGAAACTTGATAAATCACTGAGAGATATGGGCAAGAACAGGAAGAAATGTGAGAGTGATAAAGATTACCTCCTGAAACCACTAAAATAGCTCAATCTTGTCCTGATAAGACGTATATGGGTGAAGAAAGAGAGTATTGGTGTTACCCCTCCTAGACCCACTTGACTTGACAAGATGCTGTTTCTGTTGAGCCTGAGGAGATGTAGATTATGGAATTCAGATAGAAGGATGAGAGAAAAAAAGGTAAATGAGAACAAAAGGAACACTTACCTGAGGAGATGTAGATTACGGAAGTCAGATAGAAGGATGAGAAGGGAAATCTTCTCTCTGACTTGCGGTCTATCCTCAGGTGTTTGATCTTACATGAAAATGTTAACAGCATGTGACATAAGTATGAAAGGTGATAATGAGAATGAATATTGGAATGAGACCCGCGCTTCTGGAGGTGAGATGCATATATTGGATGGAGGCGGAAATGAGACAGAAGATGGGAAGTGAATATAGAAATGAGGAGAACAGGAGATAAGAGAAGGAATAAAAAGTGAATAGAAGAGCCTTGAGGATGATTATTCCAATACACCCCCTTGCTGAGCACAGTCTAGAAGCCCAAAGTGTAGCCAATGAGAACGTAGGAGGACTTGAGGTAGTGGTTTGGTGAGCATGTTGGCAAGAATGTTGCTTGTTGAAGCATGCTGAGCTTTGAATACACCTTGTCCAACGCATTTGCAAATAAAGTGGTTCCAGGCGTCAATGTGTTTGGTGCGAGAGTGGTGTTCTGGGTTTTTTGAAAGGGCCTTGGAACCCTTGTTGTCAACAAAGAGATCGACTGGAGAGTCGTCACGGAGATGAAGTTTGGACATAATGTTCCTTAGCCACAGGCCTTCTTTGCATGCATTGGAAATGGCTTTATATTTGGCTTCGGTGCTGGATAGCAAGACCGTCAGTTGTTTTTTGGATTTCCAGGATATCACACCGGAACCAAAACAAAAGGCATAGCCAGATGTGGAGTGATGATTGTTCCTGTCTTCAGCCCAATCCGGATCCAAATAGCCTGACAGATTGAGGGTCTTACCACCCAGAGTTAGTTTGAGAGAGCAAGTGGAGAAAATATAACTGAGAAGTCTGATTGCGGCTTCCAAATGCCTGAGGGATGGGTCTTGTAAGAACTGAGAGAGCTTGTGTCAGCTCTCTGATACCAGGAACCTTGCATTCCTTTAGCTACAGAGAGTGATAAAAATGCTGGAATGATAATAATAATAATTATTACAATAATGAACTCTTAGAAGCTCAAATAAGAGCAGTTGCAAGGTTTAATTGGTTTGGTAGTAGATGGTTTTCAATATAATATAAAAGAGGGGCCACAGTATTATACTACTGGGAATCTTTACAGACTAGCAACCTCTCTTCAAGGGGCCTCCTTAGGCAGTTTTTAAGAACCTTGGAATAGATATGGGTGCCTCAGAAAGGACTTATTCCACTGATGGCCAGGCTTAACAGCACAAGCGGCCTAGACAGGAAGGGTAACACTAACTCTGAGCACTTTACCACGAAAATCCTGGAATAATTGGAAGGGTTTCAGAGCAGATGGGGTAGATTTCTCGACTAAACCTCAATGGTTGATTGGTTAATATAGGTAAATTATACTACTGCAGACTAAGTCATAAATCACTTGCTTATCTTCATATAAGCACTTGATTAACAATGAAACGGTGTTTGATTGATAATAAATAAATCCCTGGTAAACTGATTGAATAATGGATCCAAAAGAGGTCTGTATAAATACCTTTTTGGGGTGATTTTGGTCTTCTCAGGGCGCGTAGAGAAGGTTCTGCTGGTGGGCTGAGGATGGAAAGCTATTCAGGGCAAGATTAGCACGTCTGCTTGGTTCTGTCAATCAGCTGTCCTTAGATCTGCTGGATTTCTGTACTATTTTAGCCACAGGATCTGTTAATTAGTTATCGCGTAAATTTGATCATTCTTTACTCATCCTTTATTTGTACTATTGATATTGCTTTAAAGCGTTTAGATGTGGATGTTTACTGATTTTCCGTCATCTGCTGATCATTTAGATAATTTTTAATAATTTTTATGAACACTTCTTGTAGTGTTTTGTGGTCTTCAAAGATCAAGATCCGTGGTTTACGTGGTAGTCCTTGATCTTTGATTTATTGTTAAAAAAATGTTTGAAACTTAATTTTCATTAATTTTATTTAAGTTTTGATCTTTTTAGATCATTATTAATGCATATGTCCATTTGGTACATATACTAGGAAACCCTAACTAGGTTGTAGCTCTTCTGAGTGGTACCCAGTTGTCGGATTAGTCACGACTGATCCAGGCGCAGGGATCAGTAGTACAGATGCGTGCGGGGTAGGATCCTCTGCATATGTGGCAGAATCAGCTGCGCGCGGGTCTCTGGTACGTGGGATCCTGCTGCTGCTAGTACTTAGGGTTATGTAATGATGCGGGGCTGCGCGCGGGAATTGTGACATAACACATTTCCGCGTGTAACTCCTAAAATATACACAACACCTCAATTCTGAGTGAATTTTAGGTGTAAACCCTATACGTGAAAACACGTGAGAAATATAAAAATGGCCAAAAAGTGCCATACAGGTGTCGTAATTTCTAGTACTTTTCCTTTTAATTATTTTATAAATATAAGGACTTAGAATTCAAGGGTGGGGTCAGTGAGTGACCCTACCTAATTTTGGGTGCGGAATCAATTCCTGTAATAATATTTATGGATTTCTCACTCCTTGCTTTGTTAATTGAGGTATTCTTATTTTTTGTATTTTGTGTTACTATTTGACAGTTTTGATCTGTATATAGTAGCAAGCTGACAGCTTGTTTACGGCAAAAGAGATATCCGGCCCGCTACATTGAGAGACCCATAGGAGTGATCCAATGAGTTGATTATATTGAGGCGGGGAGGAAGGTTCATTGGGTGTTTTGCCACAGAGCATCTTGAATTGGGTGGTAGTGGGAGAGGAAACTGGTTTCCAGTCAGGAGGAAGAAAATTGTCAGACATGGAATCAATGTAATGAGACTGACAGATGGAGACCGTGTTTGAGGCACGGTGACAAGAGATGGACAGAGATAGAAAGAGAAATAGGTCCTTGTCCAAACCAATGGTAAAAAATTTACCAATATTGTTAACAAATTGAGCCAAAAAATCACTGGTGCGGACAATGGCAAGATCGGCTACATGAGCAGTGAGTGCGCCTACAAGGGTTTTGCCGTTGAGTTTGAAAAAAAGAGACAGATTTTAGGCGGATTGAGAGAGACCTAGAAAAGTAAGAGCTGATCAAAGTTTGATGCTCCACTGTCTAGGTGATTGCTTAAGGCCATATATCGCTTGGGAGACTTTGCACACGCAGTCAGGGTGTGCTGGATCTTTGAAACCAGGCGGTTGCAACATGAAGACAGGTTTTTCGAGATGACCGTTCAGAAAGGCGGTCTTGAAGTCAATTTGGAGGCCTGTCCAGTTCTTTGAACCAAGGAGACTGAGTTGTAATCGGAGTGTTTCAAGGCGAAGGGTGGGAGCGAAGACTTTGGAGAAGTCCAAACCCTTTATCTGAGAAAAGCCCATAGCAACAAGACGGGCCTTCAGTTTGATGATGGAACCATCTGCGCGGTGCTTCACCTTGAAGACCCATTTGGAGCGGATAAGCTTTCTTCCATTAGGTGGAGGAACAAGGGTCCACGTCTCCATACCAACAAGGGAATTTATTTTGTCTTGGGCGGAAAAAATCCAGAAATGTGAGTGAGGAGATTGAAGAAGCTTTTTCCACGTTTTTGGGGCAAGGAGATCGTCTTTGACCAAGGCTTTTTGAGAGAAAGTTCCGTAGGGGGACGGCGGGCAACAAAAACAAGAGGAAAAACGGGGAGGGGATGGTGGTTTGTTGGGAAGCGGAATTGTAGGCAGAGGAGCTGCAACGACAGAAGGTACAATGACGGGAGGGGAGGAGGAGACGGAGGGAGCAAGAGAGGGGGGTTGGGAGTTAGAGGGAGTAACCAAAGGAGGGGGGGGGGGCAGATCTGAGTTGGATTATTGAATGCTCTGAGAGGGGTAGCAGCAGTTGGAGGGAGGGGGGGAAAAAGAATCTGGAGGAACAGGAAAAATTGAGGGGTTAGTCGGAACGGGGAGAGGAGAGTGGAGAACAGGAACAGAAGGAGGGGAAGGCGCAAAAAAAAGTGTTTCAGAGGAAGAGGAGGCAGGAGTAGAAACAGGAGCGGTGGGGAGAGCAGGAAAGCACAGATGTTCAGAGGAGCCAGGCCAGAAAAGGGGTACGGATGGAGATGGCAGAGTGATAGTTGCATCTTTAGTTGCACAACCATATGGGAATGTCTTGTTGTTGAAAAGGACATCTCTTGATTTAATAATGGCTTTTGATTCAAGATCCATTATTTGATATCCGTTTCCGTGCTGTAGATAGGCAAGAAGAATTGCTGGTTTTGCTTTGTAAGAAAGTTTGGATTGATTGGGTTTGGGAACTTTATACCAGGTTAGACACCCGAACGGATGAAGATATGACGGGTCCGCATTTTTTGTTTTCAGGATGGAGTTTGGAGAAAAAAAACTGGAAGGGGTCTTGCAAGGGAAAGAATTTAAGGCAAAAAGAACATGTCTGAGAGCGTCCACCCAGAATGGCTTTGGAAGATTGGAGAGAGAAAGGGCACAGTGAATCATGTTATTGATGGTCCTGTTAGAGCATTTGGCAACACCGTTCAGTTGTGGCGAATGTGGGGGACCCAATTTGTGTTCAATGCCCTTTTGGGAAAGGTAGTTTTTCAGTTGATTGCTTAAGTACTTGCCGCCGTTGTCCATTCGTAAGGAGGAGATTGTATAGTTGTATTGATTTTTGAAGAATGAAATAAACAATTTTGTGCATTCAAAAGAGTCTGATTTGTGACAAATTGGGTAGGCAAAGAGTGCCTTTGAACAGTTGTTGATGAATGTGATGAAATATTGGTATCCTTCATGGGAGGTTGTATCAAAAGTGCATACATCTGAGTGAATTATTTGACCGGGTTTGGTTAACCTATAGCTGAGTCAAGAATGAAATGTTGTCCTGGTCATGTTTGATTTGAGACACGTTTTGCATTGTTGGACTTCCAAAGTGTTGAATGATGGCGGGGAGATGTTTTGGTCCTTCAGATATTTCCTGAGGGATTTCAGATTCAGGTGTGAAAGCCTGCAGTGATATCCAAACAAGCTATTGTCAGAAGAGAGTTGAAGGGTTGTTGAGAAGGAGACCTCCCGGCTCACTTTGTTGTTGGGTAAATGGTAGAGATTTCCTTTTCTGTATCCTGACGCAATGAGGTTGTAGTTTTCCAATGGATCCTGGTTAGACTTGATTTCAAATCTGTCCTTTTTGAAGATTACATCAAGACCAGCATCCCATAGTGAGGAAACCAAGAGGAGAGGAGTGCTTAGATGTGGGACGTAGAGTGATTTAAGGTTAAAAAGTGGGAAATTCAAGTCTCCAGCCCCTTTGGAGGTCATAGTTGAGCCGTCGGCAAGCCTTATCACAGTTTGATCAGATCCTTTGTTGAGGAGATGATTGGAGTAAGGCGTCATGGAGATTGAACATCCTGAGTCGATGTTGAAATCTTTTTCAAAGTTGCGGTTTTCAACTAACAAGTTTGCCACTGCTGAACCTGCATGTATGATGATTTCCGAGTTGGAAAAATTGTCAGAATCATAGTCGCTCTGGATGTCTTTGTCCAATTTGACTTGATTTGCGGCTGCTGATTTTGACGTTTGTGGTTGATGTTTTTCCTTTTTTTGATTTCTTTTTGCTTGGTTCAGTGCTTCCAGGACTTCTGGAAATCTAGAGAATGTATGTCCCTCTGTCTTGCAGTTGGTGCAGTAGTAGACTTTATTCAAGGAGTACGGTTCAGGTTTCTTTCTTGATTGTTTCACAGACATAGAGTTAGCTATAACTTCTTTGTTTCTAGTTTGTCTTTGGAGGTGCTCTTGTTTGAGGGCTGCTATAATCTTGGAGGATGGAATAGACTCCTTGTTCATCATACTGGAGACACACGCCAACCAGTTGTCAGGAATAGATAACAGTATTTCTGTTGACTGAAGATTGTCGGCTGTAAGTGGCTTCTTGGGTGTAATAAGCAAAGACAGTTTTTCACCATACAAGACAATTTCAGCCAGGTGAGTAGGAATGTCTTTGTTTTTGAGCTTGGTTAGGAGAAGCTTCCAAAGCCAGTACATTCTCCCACCTGAGGAGTTGTCTTGGTGTGCTTCTTTCAGGGCGTTCCACATTCCCACGGCACTTTCCTTGTGTTTTTGAATGTATTGGAAGTTTGATATGCCAATGGATTGTGATATGACTGAGCAAACAGCAAGATTGTCTCTGGACCAGGTCTCTTGATTCAATTTGGAGTGTTTGTTATTAATCAGGTAGGAAACACTGGATGCTCAAAAGTGAATTCTGGGGATCATTTCCCAGTCTAAGTAGTTGGATTCTGATCCCCGTGCGTTAAGGGGAATGATAGATGGTGTTTTGAGTACAGGATGGGAGGATAATAGATCCTCCATGATGGTTAGTTATTGGGAACACTTGAAGATGGGATGTGTGAAGGATCCTTCTAGTAATTGGCAGTTGGTCACTCTGGGCTCATAAACTGCTGAGACTGAGGAGATGTAGATCACAGAAGTCAGATAGAAGGATGAGAGAACAAAAGTTAAATGAGAAAAAAAGGAACACTTACCTGAGGAGATGTAGATTACGGAAGTCAGATAGAAGAATGAGAAGGGAAGTCTTCTCTCTGACTTGCGGTCTATCCTCAGGTGTTTGATCTTACAGGAACATGTGAACAGCATTGTTGGTATTCAAGTATCTGCTCAAATCAGTCTACCTTATTCTGTTCCATGTTATTCTATTTGACCCTATCTCTTTTCTATTTTTCTCTGTTCTATCTCATCCTTACCTTGTTTCCTATTCTCTACCTACTACTTTGTTCTTTATAAGTTTACCTCATTTCCTATAAGCTCCCAACCTGCTGCCTTCATTTTCTCTTCCTCCCGTGCGCCCCCTATATTCAACTGCTGCCAATAATCCATTTCTGAAGGCTCGCAAGACTGCTCCCCTGGATCTCTCAAACCTTCATCCTCAATCACCTGGACGGGCAATCACTCTTCAACCAACTGGAAGCTGGACATCAACCAGCTCACTCACCAGCCACCGCTACAGCTCAAGCTCAAGCTCACTCAATTACCAACTCCCAACTCCTGGAGCGCTACACCGGATCACTCCTCAGCTATTCCTTCTTTTCCCCTTCTTCTTCTTCACCGCCTTGTCTAGTCAACACGCCATCTGGTCCTTTTAAGGTGTCTACTCTACTATGTTTTCTTTCTTTCTGATTCTTCCTCTCTGACCCTTCCTTGCTGAAATCAAACGTCCTTTTAAGTCTCTTATTCCTTCAGATTTACAGTCCCACCACTTATTGGACCAGATAGGCTCTATGTCCGACTTGGATGAACAACTCAACTCTTCAAAGCTCAACATTCCCCTCCTCAATGACTCAAACTTCCCATCTTGGAGTCTCAGGATCAAGAGTTATCTCCGCAGGAAAGGACTTCTCGAATTGACCGTTGAACCCCCTCCTTCACCCATGACCGGGCCCCAAAAGAAGAAGATATATGAGGCCGCTGACATAATCATCCAACACCTTGGCGAATCGGCTTTCGAATCCATTATCAATGACGACAACGACGGTAACCCTCACGCCATATGGCAGGCCATTCTTGAACGATACGCCTCACAATCCTCCAACAATCGCGGCCGCATCTGGCTTAATTTCATCCGGTATCTCTTCAAAGGCGATCTGACAACCTACATCAAGGACTGCAGGAAGCTCATGAACGAACTAACAGTTGTTAGACTTGAGGTTCCTCCCGACATCCTCAGCTACACCATCCTTGCCAAACTCCCCAGCTCATTCTACCACATCGTCGACTCCCTAATTCTCAATGACTCCCTATTTCAAAACCCAACTGGCATCTTGAACAAGCTTTGCGAGGTCCTTCACCTCGAATCTTCTCGACTACCGGAGGTCAACTCGTCACTAGATACAACTCCTTCAGTCGCTCTGCACAAGTCCACAGCTAGGTCCACAACAAGGAAAAAACCCAAACACCCCTGCTCCAAAGGACATCACAATCCCTTAGCTGAACACCCAGAGAGCAAATGCTGGTTTGTCCACCCTCACCTCAGACCCGAATGGAACAAGATCCCCTCATCAAATCTCCACTCAGTCAACAAATGCCCTTCCACCAAGGATGTAAGCAGCTCCAAAGGTGCCGAACTACACTTCAACGCTCAAATCTACCTGTCATCTCACAGAAAAGACTCTCACCTCCCGGTCTTGGACTCTGGGGCAAGTCACCACATCGTCAATGACCCCAAGGTTATGTTTGATTGCACTCCCATTCATCTTGAGGTGGGAACCGGCTCCCCAAACAACTCCCTTACAGCTACGCATTCTGGATCAGCCAAACTCACCAACCATCTTGGCTCATCTATCATCCTCCAAAACGTTCTTCTCATTCCGTCAATTAACCGGTGTCTCCTCTCTCTCACTCAACTAAACTCTTCTAAGGCGAACTTCTCAAAAATCGGATACTCGGGCTTTGAAGTGAAGCTGGATAAGATTAGCTTCGTGGGCACCACAAACAACAAACTAACGGAACTTTGTGGAACTAAGTTTCAGCAATGCGATCAATCCACAATGCTCTTCAAGGCTCCGGACAACCTCTGGCATCTGCAACTTGGCCACGCTAGTAATCAATCCCTCAAGACTCTCAATCTACGCTCCGATGACTCTGACGCTCGATCCTCCGTCTGCCAAATATGCAAGACTTGCAAGCAAGTGTCGACTCCTTTCAACCACAAATTCAAAAGGGTCACCAAACTTCTTGAAGCTGTCCACCTGGACGTGGTCGGACCTTTCTCCATCACCTCAAACTTGGGGCTCTCCTATTTCCTCTCCCTCACAGATCAATTCTCCGGTTATTGCTCCGTGGCTCTGCTCAAACAGAAAAGCAAGGCTTTTCCCGCCATCAAGGACTTTGTGACGCGAGCCGAACGTCAAACTGGCCATTCCGTGAAACTTCTGATCTCTGATAACGGCGGCGAGTTCATCTCCTCCGAACTTCACGCCTACTGCCTTGAAAAAGGAATCTCTCAACACTTCTCTCCCCCTTACACTCCTCAGCAAAACGGACTGTCTGAAAGATCAAATCGCCTGATTCTGGAGAAGGCTCGCTGCCTGCTAAACCAAAGCAATCTACCGCTCAAGTTCTGGGACGAAGCCGTCAACACCACCACCCACATCCTTAACGCTCTCCCCTCTAGAACTCGTGGCAACACTGTTCCTTACAACACCTGGCACGGACGACCTTTCAATCTCAACTGCTTACAACCTTTTGGATGTGCCGCCTTTGCTATCATTCCCCAAGCTGTTTGAACCTTCAAACTCCTCCCCACCAGAAAAAGAGCGATTCTGCTCGGGTACGTCAATGACTTTTTGTCATACAGACTGTTGGACCTGGACTCCTCCAAAATCTTCATCTCCGCGAACACGTCGTTTGACGAGCTCTCCTTTCCTTCCCTGCCCGGCTCAAAACCATTGCATTGTCCTACCAGCTCCGACCACATACTGACCCCCTTCTCTCCTCTTTCCCCTTCCACATACAACTCTTTGAATCCTACCTCTGCTCCTCTTCTCTCCTCCCCAAATTCCCTTGATGTCTCCCCCGCCAACTCAACCCCCACACCTGTATCTTCTCATAACACCCCTGGCTTCACCATTCCATCTGCGATCAATCCCCCTCTCTCTGCTCCTCAACTGTCACACGACAGGCTAACCCACGACAACATTATCTCCCATCCACGTCGTCTCAACTCAAAAGTGGGCCTTCCCGCCATCTATCTCATTGTCGACAACGGCTATTTGGATCCCAAGTCAGTCCAAGAGGCCCTCAACTCGAAATACCGAGAAGAGTGGCTTGAAGCGATGAGGCACAAGGAACTCAACTTACTCGACTATCAAGTCTGGGAAGAGACCAACCTCCCCGAGGGCAAGCTGGGACTTCGATGCGTATGGGTTTTTTGGACAAAGCGAGACGAGCAAAACCGGATCGTTGAGTTCAAAGCCCGCCTATGTGTACAAGGCTTCAGCCAACAGTATGGCATTGACTTCACTTCCACCTTCTTGCCCACTGGGGACAAGACCTCTCTACGTATGCTCATCGCCCTGGCAGCTCAGCTAAAACTCAAATTCCACCAGGTCGACGTAAAGGCCGCCTTTTTAAACGCCCCTCTTCGCGAAGAAGTCTACCTCACCCCTCCACCCTATATCTCCGTGGCAAGCGGAAAGTATCTCAGGCTCAAGAAGGCCTTGTACGGTCTCAAACAGGCACCAGTGGCCTGGTACGACACACTGAGCAGCTGGCGTGTCGACCTTGGTTTCCACAAGAGCAAGGCCGACCAATGTGTCTTCTGGAAAGATTCCACCTACCTCTACGTCCATGTTGACGATATTGCAATATTCAGTGATCGCCCGGACATTTTTGTTAACCAACTCAGCTCCGAATTCAAGACAAAGGACCTGGGACCGGCCTCCATACTTCTCGGAATGAATGTCACTCACCTTTTGAATGGATTCAAGCTCTCCCACTGCTCGTACATCAACCAAATTTGCGGACAATATGCGCTTCCGCCGCACAAGTCATTCTCAACTCCCTTCAGGCCTCATGGAAAGCTGTATGCCTCAAGCGAGGAAGACCATCACGAGTTTCTACATTCAGGGGCAAATTATAGAAAGATCGTTGGTGAGCTCAATCATATCAGCATATGCACAAGACCCGACATCACCTTTGCGGTCAACTACCTGGCTCAATTCCTCGTCAAACCTAATCTTCACCACTATCAGGCGGCGCTGCAAGTGCTCCAGTATCTCCAGCACAGCTCTAGCCGAGGAATAACTTTCACTTCCTCCTCTGCTCCCCCCGGCCTTGAAGCATATGTCGATGCCGACTGGGCAACCTGTCCCACCACGAGGAGGTCTGTCTCCGGGATGGTCATCCGCTGGCTTGGCAGCGTCATCACCTGGAAATGTAAGAAACAGCCGACTCTCTCACTATCCACCACTGAAGCCAAGTACAAAGCGCTGGGCGACGTCATCAAGGAAATAAGCTGGGTAAAATCGCTCATGAGCGAATTTCTGCCGGAAGAAGCAATCAAACCGTCCATCGTCCACGAGGACAACGAGGGCTGTATTAAACTAGCTCTCAACCAAGCTAATCACGCCACGTTTCACACCAAACACATGGAATTGCGATTTCACTATGTTCGCAATGAAATTCTGAAAAACGCGATCAAGCTCCAGAAGGTGTCCTCCAAGATGAACCTGGCGGACTTCCTCACCAAACCGTTAAGCAGGATAGCGCTTCATCGTGCGCTAGACACTCTAAACATCTCAAAGTGATTTGAGCAAGGGAGGCTGTTGGTATTCAAGTATCTGCTCAAATCAGTCTACCTTATTCTGTTCCATGTTATTCTATTTGACCCTATCTCTTTTCTATTTTTCTCTGTTCTATCTCATCCTTACCTTGTTTCCTATTCTCTACCTACTACTTTGTTCTTTATAAGTTTACCTCATTTCCTATAAGCTCCCAACCTGCTGCCTTCATTTTCTCTTCCTCCCGTGCGCCCCCTATATTCAACTGCTGCCAATACTCCATTTCTGAAGGCTCGCAAGACTGCTCCCCTGGATCTCTCAAACCTTCATCCTCAATCACCTGGACGGGCAATCACTCTTCAACCAACTGGAAGCTTGACATCAACCAGCTCACTCACCAGCCACCGCTACAGCTCAAGCTCAAGCTCACTCAATTACCAACTCCCAACTCCTGGAATGCTACACCGGATCACTCCTCAGCTATTCCTTCTTTTCCCCTTCTTCTTCTTCACCGTCTTGTCTAGTCAACACGCCATCTGGTCCTTTTAAGGTGTCTACTCTACTATGTTTTCTTTCTTTCTGATTCTTCCTCTCTGACCCTTCCTTGCTGAAATCAAACGTCCTTTTAAGTCTCTTATTCCTTCAAGCATGTGACATAAGTATGAAAGGTGATAATGAGAATGAATATTGGAATGAGACCCGCGCTTCTGGAGGTGAGATGCATATATTGGATGGAGGCGGAAATGAGACAGAAGATGGGAAGTGAATATAGAAATGAGGAGAACAGGAGATAAGAGAAGGAATAAAAAGTGAATAGAAGAGCCTTGAGGATGATTATTCCAATAGTTTCAAAGAGCAAAATGATGTTTTGGCAATCAGACTTGAGCTTGAGATGGGATGAATCCTTGAGTCCTTTGTCCTTTACTGCTCCTCCTCTTTTCTTTCATTGTCTGTTCTTATGAGCTCAGAACACTAAGCTGCTTGTTGGGTGGAGCAGGCGCCTGTCTCTCCGCGGCAGCCTGATTTGCAGCCGGGACATCAGCTGAAACTCCTCCTTGACCCAGCTGGGATCAGGATGAGCAACTTACAAGCTTGAACAGCCTTGACATACCCTAGTGGCTTGATGAGAGCTTCAGCAATCATCTTGTCCAATGGGCAGTGGGAGATGTTGAGCAACTTGTTGGCCACTAGCTTGCGGAGAAATTGATATTGGACTTCAATGTTCCTGGAGTTGGGGTTGAGCTGCGCCTCCTTACTCAAGAAGTTAGCGCCACTGTTGTTGTTGATGATGACCGGATGGGAGATTGACAGGCCAAGACCCAGGAGTAAGTTGGAAAGCCACCTTACCTGCTTAGTGCACACATTCATGGAGATGAACTCCACCTCTGTTGTGGACTGAGTGACAACGGATTGCTTCCTGGTGGCCCAACAGATAGGGTTAACGTAAAATGTGATGATATACCCAGTTGTTAACTTGCGGCTAATAGCGGAGGTGGCGTAGTCAGCGTCTGCCCAACTGCGTAGTTTGACGCCAGTGTTGGCGGTTTGTTTGAAGTGCAACCCGACGGACAAGGTGCCCTTGAGGTATTGCAGCAGGTGTTCCACTACATTCCAGTGAGCCTTGGTCAGACTGTTGGCATGGCGCGACAGCATTTTGACTGCAAAGGTGATGTTGGGCCGTGTATGGATGGACAAGTGAATCAGCATCCCTACGGCTTTTTGCATGGTCTTCACGTCAAAGTGCAGGGAGTCGCAGGAGATGAGGTGATGGAGATTCAGCAGGACGGGAGCCTTGACTGGGTTGGAGGTATCCATTTTGAGCTTGTGTAATGTCTTGAGGCAGAATTTTTGTTGGTGAAGAATGAGAGAATTATCAGGCTGCCACTCAAGAATGTACCCAAGATGCTGTGCCAGACGTTCTTGAGTGCAACTAGTATAGCTTTCCGCAAGACGGTTGAGAAGAGCCAGCTATTGATTCCAATTTGAACCTACAAGGAGCCCATTGTCAACATGAATATGAAGCATGACTGATTTGTAACTGTTGACAAAGAGGGATTCATTCCCTTGAGATGGGAAAAGTCCCAGAATGGCTTGGGTTGCAGGAAAGTTGGACTTCCAGCATCTCGGAGCCTGTTTAGTTCCATATAGTGACTTATTCAACTTCCATATCCACTTCTCCTTACCTGGCACTTCAAATCCAGCTACCTGGGCCACATAGATGGTGGCATCAATGTCTCCATACAGAAAGGAAGTTTTGACATTGAACTGAAAGACATGCAGGCTGTGTTGGACAGCGACGGATAGAAGCAATTTGAGGGATTTGGTGCAACCAACAGACAAGTATGTGTCCAAGTAATGTCAAGAAAACTGCTGATGATTGCCAAAACACACCCAACCAGATTTACGGCGTACAAACTCCCCAAATTTGTTTTTCTTCCTGACCAGATGCCACATGCCTCCAATTACAATTTTGTTGTCGGGAGGCAGTACAAGCATGCTGGTGTTGCAATTAATCAGTGAGGTATTCTCCCCAGCCATGGACTCCAACCACAACAGACGCTCAATGGGGTTGGCGAAGGCTTCTTTGACAGAGATCACCTCAGACAGAAGTGCGTCGACATCATTGTCATTGTCTCCAGTGAGGTTGGCGGAAGGGGGGCTTGATCTCACAGCAGATTGGGTTCTAGAAGGGAGGATGGCTGATGGATTGACGGAGCTTGAGATTTCTCTTGGCGCTGCAACAGAGAAGGGTACATGGACGTGATTTTTTGACATGGAAGCTGGTAGATTGGTGGAAGCAAACATGGGGCCCTCGAGGTTGCTGCAAGCTGGAGAGGGTAGGTGTGCTCTGTTGTCAGGGACAGTCAGTGACAGTGCAGGAACAGTCAGTGGCGGTGATTTGGGACAAGCTGAGGTGACTGATCTCTGGCGCAAGCCCTGTAGTATCACAGTAACCTTGGTTGCATCAGCGGGTAGGGAAACCTCCTCCTTGGGAAGGGACGTGGGTGACTTTGTCAGCGCAAATGGCTTCCCGCAGTCAAATGTTGCCTAAGGATGGATGAATTCTCTGCTGATCGTCACGTTCTTTTTCATTGGATTAAGAAAGCAACCCGCATTGGAGTAGGGTTTGTAGCTGAGGAACAGGAGAGGGGAGCAGCAAGGGAGTATCTTTGATGATGATGGTTGGTGGATGTGTACCTCAAGACCAAACAGGATCAGTTTAGCCAGGTCACTCACCAGTTCAATGGTACAGTTGTGTGCAAGCAGGAACTGAACAGGGGACAACCACTTGATGGCCTTGGAGGGAAGAAGATTGATGAGGGAGGAGGAATAGCAAGCAGCCTTTTCCCAGTAGGAGATTGGAACCAAGGACTGAGCCAGTATGCAACGGATCTTGGTAAAAAGCGTCTGGTTGAATTTTTCTGCTAGGCCGTTAGTCTGTGGAGAGTTTGCTGGACCTTGTTCAATCACTATTCCTTGCGATTGAAAAAATGAGAGAAGCTTGGCGGAGCCAAACTCACCCCCAAAATTGCAGTGAAGGAATGCGGGGGTGATGCCGAGTTGATTCCTGACCTCATGGATGAACAAGATGATTTGGGCTTCAGAGTACAATTTGTGTCTCATGAAATAGATCCAATTGAAGCAAGAAAAGTCACCTATTATGACCAGGACGTACCGCATGGCATGCTTGGAGGGGGGGGGAGATTTGAAGGATATCAAGATGTAGTCAGTGAAAAGGAGAGGGGGAAGTCTTCAATGGATTTACGTGAAACAATTGCTTGATTTTGCATGTTTTACATACCTCACAGTTAACTGAGGAATGCTCTGGGTGATGGTTTGTGATAGAGTGAAGAGAGAGAAAACGCTTCAGATACTCATCCAAGGGGTGTCCTAACATCAGGTGCCAGTCAACCTCATGGCGTGGATGAGTCACTGAATGCGCAATGAGGGATTGGGAGGAATTGAGACAGGCAATGTATAGATTACCAACGCAAAGAAAGTGAAAAATGATCTTCTCTGACAGCTTGATTAGTATGGTTCAATGTTGATGCAAAATCTTCAGGCCGTGATCTTTGAGTTGATTTGCCAAAACCAAGTTCCTAGGACCCTTGGGAGCGTATTACACTGGGTAGATGAGAGTCCCTCCAATGTCCAGCTTTCCCACATGGGTGATTTGAACCTTGCTGCCATAGGTTTTGAGGTTCTTTGCAAGAGGAGTTGGATTGCAAAGAAGGGTATAGTCGCAGAATGTGGAGCAGGAGGCACCAGAGTTGTAGATCAGCTCCAGATGGGATTTTGAGGAAGTTTTCATGCTATACAAGCCATCTTCATGAATTTGGAATCCGGCGACTTCTGGGCTTGAGTTGTCTTTGCTTAAAACATCCTCTGTTTCTGCTTGTGCAGCCTCTTCTTCCTTGTTGACAACATTAAGTGAGAGCTGGGACTCAAGTTGTTTTATTGCCTCAGGAAGCTGCTTGATCTGAGCACAAACTTCCGAGTCCTTGTTAGACGGAAGCTTTTTAGTTGGAGTGACTGACCTAGGCAAAGATGTACCTGATTTGATAGGGGGGTTCTTTGGTGGCTCATCTGATCTTGAGCTTCTGAATTGTCCTGTTGATGTACTTGTTGACAAGTGGGCTAGATAGGATGTTTCTGAGTTGTGCGATTTGCCTTGACTGTCTTCCAACACGATTTGGTTGCTCATGTCTTCAAGTGTGAACAGGGTGAGGTTTTAGGAGGATTGAACCAGAGGGGAAAATGTGGAGTCATGACAGAGAGACTTGAGGAATAGAATGGCCACCATACCTTGGGAGAAATCTAGAAAACAGAGTTTGGGAGGTTGTCCTTCTATGGTTTTGACAAGGCCTACGTAGTGATTTTTGAATAAAGCAACATGATCCCAAAGCGGAGTACCCGGTTTGTAGGCCAGATGGATGAGACAAAAAAACATGTTGCTGGCAACTATGATTGATTTTTTGGCGCATGCCTTGGCAAGAAATTGATAGGCCACTGAGAATTTGTTACAGGATGACTTGATTTTGAATTGAAGGTCACGTTCTACCACCTCATACAGGAGACTGATAGCATACAAGTTCTTTTTGCAATAGAATTTGGTATCTTTGTGATCTTCTATCCACTTTCTATCAAGGGTTTCTTTGTGGCCCTTTCCTATTAATAAGTGTTCAAATTGGGACTTACAATTTTGCCAGTCGTGTTGATTGAGTTTGAACAACTTCACCTTGTTGGAATAGTTGTCATTGGACTGATTACTTTACAAGTCCTTGATTTGGATGTTGTGACCCTTGTCTTGCAAGCTTGCCATTGTTTGTATCCCTTCCACTAAACGCCGGGGTTTCTTTTTCTTAAGAGCTACTTGGTGACCAAGATTTGTCTCTTGCTACCATGAGAGAATGTATGAAAAATATTTATTGCAGTCACGTGTATGATTTAAGTAGCTCTTATAGAAATAAGATACTGAATGGAAGAACACATTGAGGAAACACTTTGTTGAGTATTTTCCCGCTCTAACCACTTGCTGCTCCTCTGTGCGCAGGTACAAACTGAGTCTATGACAGGGACACCAAAATTTTTTTCTCACTTACACTTGGTCTCATCCCCTTTTACTAATCTCCATCCTTTTTGATCCTTTTTTGACCTCTTCCAATAATCTCTGTTCTCAATTGCCCTACTTTCCTATCTATCTTTGTTCTGTCTATTTTTTATTCCATTCTATTTCTATTTCTTCCTCCAACCTCCTTGACTCTCAACATACTCCATCAAATCACTCAAACCAATTACTTCTATCTCAGACTGTTAAGATGTCTATTTCTCCAATAAAGCCTTATTGAACCCAGTCTGACTCCATACCATGACTAGCCTATCTCTATCTATACTCAAATCCCATCCATTCTGTTTCCTCTGATTTTCTCTCTGTTCATAAATCTCTCATAAATCAAATCTGTCTCATCAGACAATTCTTATTGATCTACGCTGTAGGGTTCTACATTTTTATCTTCTTATTTCTTTATTTTTCTCTAAGGTCTTCTTCTGATATGCTTCTTTTTTCTCTCTCAGCCTCAGCTGGTTCTTAGTTCTCTAGAAATATAATCAGATCTCATTACGGTTCAAAGCCAAAAGACCTACCTACAAATCTAACCAATCAAGTCATGAACAAACCAGCCGGAGCAAAGGAATACTTTCATCAAGTTGCCCTGAAAGCATCCATCAAATCTATACCCCCCTTAAATGAAGAGAACTATTCTATCTGGCAAGACAAGATGCTTATGCTGTTCAATCTCAAAGATATTAAGGACGCTATCACTCAAAATTCTGGCCCTTTGTCATCAAAACAAGATAAAGGAATCAGGGCAATACTATCATCCAAGCTCAACAGTATCACTCACGCAAATGTTATTAACTCCACAAACATCTCTTCTTCTAAGCTGTTATGGGCCAAAATTACAAGAAGATTTGCCTCCTCAGAGACAGAAAATTGAGCAAGGTTATTCAATCATTTCCTCCATTCCGCCTTCCATGAAAACTTCATCAAGGGTTTTTTCACCAAAAGGAGAAAAGCCATCACAAGGATGACAGATGTTGGGATTGAATTGCCTAATGATATCCTGGCGTACTTACTGTCACAAGGTCTGCTGACATGCAAGCAGGGCTTGGCACAGAGGGGTCTCTACCCACAGTAGGATTGGGGGCAAGGTTACTGAAGGAGGCTAACAGGAGCAGAGGAGGATTGGGTTGAATGGTGCTGAATGACACTTGCAGGGAAAGATCTCCTAGTAAGAAGTAGTAAACTGATTTCTTGGGGGAAGCATCAGGAAGAGGAAAGAGGAGGCTTATTAAATAGACAAGAGGTTGGAACTACAACAGATGTACAAGTGATTGGGGCTCAGACTACACACATGATGTCATGGGAACAGTCTAAGTAACAGAGAGGGCTGATCAGGTATGCTACTACATTAGGTTAGGCTGCTTCTACATTGGGACAAGGTTCCAGGTCTGAGCTGTCTAAGTTGGGAGAGTAAAGTTGAAGGATGTACAGTGTACATGGGATTCATGACACTATGTACTAAGTAGAGAGAGTATGTAATACAATCTGCAGGAGGATGTACATAAAGATTCCCAAAGGATAAACCACACAGAGGAGGTATGGGTTAGACAGAGAGATAACCCAATGAGGTATGGGTTAGACAGAGAGTTAACCCAAAGAGGTATGGGTTAGACAGAGAGGTAGAGTAGAGTCTGGGAGATTGAGTATGTGCAAGCCTATGGAGTCTATCTGTGTATAGTATGAGGTTAGACTATATGTAGATACGTACTGCATGAAGATCCTGAGGTATATAGTTACTGGAGACATATTGATGTAAGTCTCCTGAGCCCTGAGGTTGAAGTTCCTAAGAAAGTAGATCAGGCCTGAGGGTAAGACTGAGGTTAGACTGAGTTTGGTGTCAGTATGACACTTACTACTGTTCAAAATTCCTCCAACACTTGAAAACCTCAAGCAAAAAATTTTTCACATAGGAAAGAACTTGACAATGGATGTAGTTTTCAACCATCTTATCCAATACCACAATGAGAGAAAGGCCCAATCCAACCTTAGTAAACCATCCACAGATGTCTCACTAGTATCAACCAAGACGAGGAACTACAAGGACAAGAAGAAGACAAAGCTGAGATGTTGTGAAGGATATCATGATCTCAACGCACCCTCAGGCAGAGTCTTCTTGCTTTCATCTCCACCCTGAAATTGCTCCTGAATGGTGGATTGAACAACAAAAAAAATGGAAAAATAAGAATAAGAAGAATCCAACCATCAACTATCATGCCTTACTGACTATCTGGATCAATGCAGATAACAATCCTAATCTACTCTTGGACTCTGGGGCTAAAGTTCACATCTTTAACAATCTGAAATTTTTCTCATCCATAAAACTACAAAAAAAATCCAAAGAGATCAAGACCAGAAAACTGGAAGCTAATCTCAAAATACAAGGAATTGGAACAGTCAAACTAAAATGGAACAATTTGGTGATCACGCTCAAAGATTGCACTTATGTACAGGAAATAGTTTTCAATCTCATTAGTCCTGGACTTCTTGCAAAGAAAGGTTGTAACCTCATTCAAACCCGCAATACATTCAAGGTAACTCAAGGAGATCAAATTGTGTTGAAGGGCTTGATAAGGGACAACTTGTTTGTCATTGAAAAACCTTGATTGGCTGGCCAGAGTAATGCTGTGAATATCACCAACCAATCTCCTGAATCTTCTCATACTCTATTAGATTTTCACAAAATGTACGGCCATGCATCTATCTCTACGCTCAAACCTCTCCTAAAGGATTGTTTTTCCAATGATGAACTCCAGACTTTTCAATGCAACAGCTACTTCAAGAGAAAGATCACCAAATCCCCCTTTTCCAATGTTTCTACTCCTGCAGGTAAACTCTTAGAAAAAATTCATGTCGATTCAGTTGGTCCAATTACTCCCCAAGAAAAGGCTGGACATCAATACCTACACACTCTGGTCAAGAATTATACTGGCTACCTTGCATGCTTTCCTCTAACTTCCAAAGATCAGACTCCCAAAACAATTTTCAATATTCTGGAGACCAAATAAAAATGTTTAAACTACTATCCTTCTGAAATATTCTTGGATAAAGGAACAGAATTTACTAATTCTACCCTCAAAGTATTTTCCAAGTAAAAATTCATTAAACTTTGCACTTCCAAACCTTATCATCCTCAACATAATGGACAAGCTGAAAGAGCTAATAGGAAAATCATAGAATCAGCCCAATCCACTTTCTCTTTGTCCCGCCTAGCCAAGAATTACTGGAATATAGTGAAATGTAGTTGTTGCTTTATGTTCAACCAGATCCCTCAAGAAGGCAACCAATTCTCTCCCTGGGAACTCATGTTTGGTAAGATCCTCCCAGCTAATTACTTAAAACCCATAGGTTCTTCTGTGATATACCTTGCCAATAGTCTTCAAAAAGGAAGAAAATTCAACAAAAAAGGTCTCAAAGGAGTCATAATTGGATTCAACCCCATCTTTCACTCTTACTTAATTCTCAATACGCTTGGAACCGTCATAGAAACTAAACCCGTTAAATTCCTCAAGAAACAACTGAATGAATTTCTCTTCTTCAAATCACCAGGCCTGGATATCTTTTCTCAATCTGATTTGAATTCCTACAAAACTGATTTCTCTACTAATAAGAAACAATACTCAATTAGGGAACCTACCATGGAATACTCTGATTCTGAATCTGATCAAGAAGATATTCTCCACTCTACACCTCAACCTCCGCCTCCTCCTTCTCATTCTGAACCAGAACCACCTCATCAACAAGCCAATCTACGTCCTAGACATGAACTTCAGAAAACTCAAAGATATGGCTTTCATCATTACTATGAACCTCCCTCTTATTTCAGCTTGCTAATATTGCAAAGCAAGCTGAAAAAGTAACAAAAATAACATAAAAATAATAATAATACAATTAATCAAAGAAGGAGTAGGAAAACCATAAATATTATTACAGAAATGGATTTTAAACCCAAAATTAGGTAGGGTCACTCACTGACCCCACCCTTGAAATCCAACTCCTTATATTTTTAAATAATTAAGGAAAGAAAGACCAAAAAACCACGGCTCCACTATTGAGCTTTTGGTCAATTAAACATTTCACACGTATTGCCACGTATAGGTTTCACACCTAAAATTCAGTCAGAATTGAGGTGTTGTGTATATTTTAGCAGTTACGGATGGAAATGTGTTTTGTCACAATTCCCGCATGCAGCCACGGAAGCCAATGCACCGGCGGGTGGCTGAGATACAGCCCTAGCTCTTGAGGAACATATCCAAGAACCAATAGATTTACAAGTATAAAACAAAGTAGGGCATAATGAACAGGTAGATGTGACCACACTTGTAATCATAGCTTGGCATAATGACAAGTCAAGAATGGTATGAGACTTCATAATTCTCAACAATTATACTCAAGAAGATTATTATCCTATACCCCGGATTGATCATGCTCTGCATAACTTGTCCAAGGCCAATTAAATCACTACTATGGACATGCTTAAGGGTTTCCACCAGATACCCATAAGCCCTGAAAGCAGGAATTTTATGAGAATAATCTGTCATTTGGGAATATATGAATATCTTAGGATGCCCTTTGGTATAAATAATGCCCCATCAAACTTCCAGAGAACAATGGATACAGTTCTAGGTACATAAATCAGACAAGGATGGATGATGGTATATATAGGTGATGGTGTCATATACTCTGATGATTGGGATACTCATATTAACCAAGTAAGATTAGTACCCCAAACTATCTCCAGAGCAGGATTGAAGGTGTCCATGAAGAAATGCAACTTTGGCTATGGAGAATTGAAAGCCTTAGGACATATAGTCTCTGGTCCAACTCTAGCTGCTGATCAAAATAAGATAGCTGCTGTCATGAATAGACCTATGCCTCAAAACCAAACAGAGCTACTATTTTTCATTAGTTTTTGCAGTTGTTACAGACAATACATACCAAAGTTTGCCATGCTAACTAAGAGTCTGTATGAAGTATGCAACAACAACACTCTATTTGAAATGACTCATGAGAGACTGAAAAACTATGAGGAACTAAAAATAGCTAAGACCTCTACTCCTTTACTCATCCAACCAGATTACTCAAAGCCCTTCAAAATGTACATTGAGCCCTGTATGGAATTGTTAGGAGCTGCTCTACATCAAGAAAGAATAGAACAAGACAGACCAGTAGAGAAACCAGTACTCTTCATATCTAGACAGATCAAA
Organism: Puccinia polysora; assembly: GCA_025617555.3. Lineage (NCBI taxonomy): Eukaryota > Fungi > Basidiomycota > Pucciniomycetes > Pucciniales > Pucciniaceae > Puccinia > Puccinia polysora. The sequence goes on from CM062624.1 coordinate 26,667,066, forward strand.
GATACAGAAAAGAGATATGGAGCCAGTCAGTTGGAATGTTTGGCACTAGTATGGGCTTTAGAAAAGCTACGCTTTTACTTAGAAGGCACCACTTTTCAAGTAATCACAGACTGTAATGCTGTAAGAACTCTTATGAACATGAAAACTCCCAGAAGACATATGCTCAGGTGGCAAATTTCTATACAACAGTATAGAGGTCAGATGACTATAGTGCATAAAGCTGGAGCTAAACATCAGAACGCTGATATTTTAAGTAGGAATGCTTTTCCTAATGACTCTAAAAATACAGCATATGACCCTGAAGATCAAGATATTTTTCCTATCCTGAACATCAATCTTTTTGCTTTGAATGCTCCAATAATGGGGATCCACTTATGTGAATTAGATACTTCTTTCTTCAAACTAGTTAGGGACAACTACTCTCCTGAAATCAAGCTGATGGTTATCATTATGGAATGTGAATCCCCAGAAGCAGCTCTGATAAATAGCCTACCTGCTTCATTACTTAAACCCTATAAAGCAGGAAGGTTTACCTTTTGGGATGGTCTCCTTTACTACAGACACCAACATTCCAGTGTATTATTACTAAGCAACAAAGAACATATACAACATATACTCCAGGAATGCCATGACAACTGTTCATCAGGGCATCTATCCACAGAAAGAATTTTGGAAAAAGTAAAAGAAACTGCTTGGTGTATAGACTGGAAATAAATCACTATTAAATATGTTACTAGCTGTGAAACCTGGCAGAAATATAATAAAACTACTGGAAAAAGGTTTGGACTCTTACAAAAAATCTCTGAACCTACAACCAGATGGGAAATTATTAAAATGGATTTTGTCACTGGCCTCCCCCCTGGAGGTACTCATTCATATGACTCTGTCCTAGTTATAGTTGACAGATACTCTAAGAAGGCAAAATTATTACCTAACCACAAAGAAGATAGTGCTATGGATGTAGCTTTACTATTCTGGAACAGGATCAAAGCTGATGTGGGTATACCCAAGATTATAATCAGTGACAGAGACCACAAATTCACCTCTGAGTTTTGGAGGAATCTACATGATATACTGGGTACTACTCTAGCATTTTCTACAGCATGCCATCCCCAAATTGATTGATTGGCTGAAAGAATGATAAAGACCCTAGATGATATTTTCAGGAGGTTCTGTAGCTTTGGTCTAGAATACAAAAACTCAGATGGTTATTGCCCTGATTGGGTTAGCCTACTCCCCGCCCTAGAAATGGCTTATAACAGCATTAAACATTCTACTACAAAAGAAGCTCCTTAAATACTAGAAAGAGGATGGATTCCAAAACTCCCTAGGAATAACTTAAACTATAACTTAGCCACTATTCATCCAACATCTCTTGACTTTAAGAAGATGATAGATCTGGAAAATAATCATGCTCAAAAATGTGTAGAAGAAGCAGTAGAATACAACAAACAAAGATGGGAAAAATCACATAAAGAACCTGATTTTAAAATAGGAGATCAGATCTTGATTTCTACAACCAATTTCAACAATCTAGCAGGTAACAGAAAAATGAAACCAGCCTTTGTTGGACCATTTTTTATCAAGAAGATGCATGGAACAAATGCTGTGGAAGTAATCTTGAGTGAAGAATTATCAAGGAAACATCCACTATTTCCTGTTAGCCTAGTCAAACACTTTCAACCAAGAGAAGGTAGCAACTTCCCTCCAGCAATAATCCCAATAGAACCTGACCCTGTGAAATAAAAAGGGAAAGTCAGCAGGATATTGAGAGACAAGAAAGAGAGAGTACAAGGAAAAGATGTTAGACTACACTTAGTAAGATACAAAGGAGAATCTGCAGACAAAGATGAATGGTTACCAGAAAATAAAATACCTGATGGACCAATACATCTCAGAAACTACAGGGCAAAAAAATGAACTGAAACACACATTTCCTCCCAACATCCTCCATATTTTTTTCAGATATGGCCATATCTTGGAGTGGGGGAATGTCAGCTTGCTACTATTGCAAAGCAAGCTGCAAAAGTAACAAAAATAAAATAAAAATAATAATAATACAATTAACCAAAGAAGGAGTAGGAAAAACATAAATATTATTACAGAAATGAATTTTCCGTCCAAATTTAGGTAGGGTCACTCACTGACCCCACCCTTGAAATCCAACTCCTTATATTTTGAAATAATTAAGGAAGGAAAGACCAAAACACCACGGCTCCACTATTGAGCTTTTGGCCAATTAAATATTTCACACTTATTTTCACATATAGGTTTCACACCTAAAATTCAGTCAGAATTGAGGTGTTGTGTATATTTTAGGAGTTACCAATGGAAATGTGTTTTGTCACAATTCCCGCACGCAGCCACGGCAGCCAATGCACCCGCGGGTGGCTGAGATACAGCCCTGTCACTCTGTCAAGGTTTTTTACGCAGCCCGGGGCCTCTGACAAGTACGCAGCCAACGGACTAAGGGTTGACAGAGTGACAGGCGGCCTGAGAGGCTTAGGTACTGTGTAAACATGCTTCAACCTACACAAGAACATTCTACATATGTAATAAATGTTCCTGTGGATAGTAGATAGTCTAAAAGTACATAATATTTTATAAAAGTACTTAAATAACCCTTATATCTATTTTTTATTAAATATAATTCGAAGTACAAAGAATGTCGAAAATAAGACAATGACAAATTCTAAAAATATATTAAAATACTTTTATATAATTTAATGAGAATTTTTAGACATTAATTTTTTTTTGACATACTAAGTGAACTAATCATGTAAAAATATTACATGAATTCCCATTACTTATATTTTTAAATAATTATCTTAGTAAATCAACTGGAACTCGAAAATAAGGAGTAAAATCAATATCATGACTTTTACTCCAGTTATATAACACATAATGAGAACTCACCTGACATCAGGATGTCCGTTGAAATGTCTATTTATATAATTATTAAATTACTGGGAACATTTACTAAGGATAATGAATTAAATAATACATAAATGGGACAGATTAGTGTTATTCACACGTCCAAATATCTATTATGAATTAGAATAATTCCCATACCCTGAGGAATTAGATACTACCCGTGCTATAGCACCAAGGAAACATGACAGGCTACCCCTGGTTACCCTGCTAGCCTTAGTTTCTATCCCTTTGAGCCCCTTTACCACTCAGAACGACAATGTTGGGACTCCAAAAACTAAAAATAAAGAGCTCTTTTGAGGATATTGATGGGCAGAGACCCAGTTATATTTATATCCAGACACCATGCCAAGGTAATCAAGTACTTATAAGAGATAAGTAAGTGATTTATGGCTAATTCTGATCAATAATATCCGTCCTCAACCTCTTTTTTTATCAATTGAAACTGCTGAACAACCTTATAACCCCTATACAGGTTTAACCCATCAGTGCATGTCTCAAACAGATAACCAAAGGATTTAATAATATAACAGTGAGTTTTATTATCCTTTCTCTGTTGTGGCAGCTTGGCTACAAGGCCCTGCCACTCCACCATGTATTTTATATACATATTATCTTTGGGTAACATATCCTTTAAACTAAAGAGCCAAAAGTAACCAGGACTACGTGTTTTCATAGTGAAATCCCTGAAGAGAGGTGTTAAAGATCCCCAATATAATTGTGGCCCCTCTATAAAAATATGTAATAATCAATTTATTCATATTGATTTAAAACAATAAACCATAACCAAACCACTTAACCTTGCAATAAGCTTAATCCAAATATTTTACGGATTTTTGCTGCATTTATTTAATAATATATTTATTATTTATTCTATCACCTCTGGTAGCTAAAGGCTAGTAAGGGTCTTGGAATCCAGGACGCAGACTTCTTTTAAGGCCGCCCAAAAATGTTCCAAATGGCCTAAGTGGAAAGAGGCTCCTGAGGAAGAACTTCACTCAATCAAAACTCAACACTTTTGGGAAGAATATTACAAAAAACCCAATAATATTCTGAACACAACATGGGTATTCAAATTGAAAGAAAATTGCAATGGAGAGCCCATGAAATGCAAAGCACGTTTATGTGTACAAGGATTCAATCAGGTTAAAGGTATAGATTTTGAAGAGACTTAGGCTCCAACTGGGAAACTTGGATCCCTCTGTCTTTCTCTGGTCTATGGATTAAAGAATAAAATGACTTTCACTCAATTTGATGTAAAAGAGGCTTTCCTTCACGCTCCCTTGAACAAAACTGTGATAATAAAAACTCCTGAATGATTGAATCAAAGATCTCCCTATCTCAAATCAAGGAAATCACTCTACGTTTTACCTCAATCACCCAAGAATTGTTATGAGAAACTCACCGCGTGGATAAAATCTCAAGGATTCTGTGAATCCACCAGCAATCCCTGTTTGTATCTTAATTCTAAGTAAGGGGAAGTCCTTTACTTCCATGTTGACGCCCTAATCTTAGTAGGAAAATCTGACTCATTTGCAGTCAACTTCTTAAAAAGATCCTCAAATTCATCCTGTCACTTGCCAAATACAATCCTCGGAATGTTAATGGAATTCAACAGAGACAGTATATTTCTAACTCAACCAAAAAATATTAACAGAGGCCTAGAAGAATTGGGTCTCACCAACTGCAAAGAAACTAATACACCTCTTACTCAGAAATTTGATCTTGAACCAGCATCTGACAAAGACCACGCTCAGTTTTGTCAACTCAATATCAATTATCAATCTACAATCGGATTGCTAAATCATCTTTCTCAATACACTCGTCTGGATATTTCCTTTGCCATTTCCAGCCTGGCAAGATTCAATGCAAAACTGGGTCTAACTCATGGGAAAGAAGTACGTAAAGTATGGAAATACCTCAAGAACACCAGGGACTTCAGGTTGACTCTAAAGTACAATTTGTCCAAGGAAAGTATCTTGGGCTATAGTGATGCTACGTGGGGCAATGATCCCACTTCTTGCAAGTCTCAAACCGGATACTGTTAAGTATTGCCTAATACCTGAATATTACGGTCCTGTCCTAAGAGGTTGCGCCAGCTAAGACGGGTTCCCCGGTGATATCTCCTGTGACACTTGGGCAATCTCCTCACCCCTCTAACTCAGAACCTGGCCTCTTGCAGAGGCCCAGGGGACTCCTTTCCTTTTTCTTATTGGTTTGACCATCTCTCTCTTGGTCTTTCTTGTCAAATACCTTTTTCTACATTCTTCTATCTTTTCTATATTCTCTCTTCACTTTCTTTATTTCCTTTCAATCAACTTTCCCCATCTCATTCCTTCCTCTAAAATCACCACCATTCTATCTTCTCTCCGACCTTCTGTCCTCCTGGAACTTCAAATCATTGTTGGACCGACTACTCATCTTTGAGTCCGTGCCTGGTAAGGATATGATCCTCAAGACCTCCTCAGTTCAATATGTCTGACCATCTAGTATTACACCTACAGCTGCTCCTCTACATTTCCTTCCTCTATCACCTTCACGCCGCCTTGGGTTCTCTTCTCATCTACTCTTCAAAACAACATCCGAGCTGCTTGTCTCTTCACATTTCTTTTCTTCCCTCTCATCTTTGTTCAAAATGTTCAACTTTCTAACTATTGTTTGCAGTCTGTTGGTTTTTTTAGCTTCTGTCTCTTTTGAAGCAATCTCATCACGGTTAAAAGCCAAAAGACAACTCCATCTTACCAAGAATGAACAAACCAATTGGAGCGCACAACTATTTCTATCAGGTTGCACTCAAGGCCTCCGTGGATGCTATCCGCCCTCTCAACAACAACAATTACTCCATCTGGCAAGACAAAATGATGATGTTATTTGATCTCAAAGACATCAAAGACGCCATAACCAGAAATTTGGGTCAACTGCCTATAAAGCAAGATCAAGAAATCAGGGCAATTATCCTATCTAAAATGGACAGCACAAATCACGCCAATGGTGTCAACGCTGCAAACATTACGTTGTCTAGGCTACTCTGGGCCGAGATCCCACAAAGGTTTGCTTCATCCGAGACGGCCAACAGAGCCCGTATATTCAATCAATTCCTCCATGCTCCATTCAACAAATACGCCATCAAGGAATTCATAACGGATATTTGAAAAGCACTCACTTGCATGGCGGACGTTGGAATAGAGCTACCAAAGGATATCTTGGCGCATCTCATACTCTTCAAGTTTCCACCCACTCTAGAGAATCTAAAGCAAAAGATTATGCATGGCGAAAAATCAATGACAGTAGAGACAGTGTTCAATCATCTAACTCAATACAATAATGAGCGTAAGGCACAACTCAAAACCGGAAAGTCTACCTCCAACGTTACCTTAGTGACTACTAGAAACAAGAAAGATCAAGGAGAGAAAAAGACTTGCATTTGGTGCAAGGAAGGTTTCCATGACCCTAATGCTCCCCATCCCAAATCCTCATGTTTCCACCTCCACCCCCAAATTGATCCAGCCTGGTGGATAGAACAAAAGAATGAATGGAAGAGCCAAATCAAGAAAAATCCCACTATCAACTATCATGCGCTACTGACACTTTGGATCAATGTCAATAACACACCTAATCTTCTGTTGGATTCAGGTGCCAACATTCACATATTCAACAACCCAAAGTATTTCATCTTGATTAACCTGCGGGATGAGGTGGATGAGATTAAACTGGCAAATTAGAAGCCAATCTCAAGATACAAGGAACAGGAACTGTTTGAATGGAATGGAAGGAGTCCGTCATCACTCTTGAAGGATGCATGTACGTACCCGGCATTGTAGTCAACCTTATTAGTCCCTGCCTTCTTGCCAAAAAGGGATGTAACCTCTACCAAGAACAAGAATCAATTCAGAATCACTCAAGCTGGCCAGAAGGTACTTAAGGGACTGATCCCCAACAGTCTATTTCTTATTGAGAAACCCAAGACTGCTGGAAACAAGCTATGGGTTAATCTCACAAACCAGTTCTTGTTGTCTCCCCCGATTCTAGCTCAATCACTCTCTGACATACACAAGATGTACGGACACGTCTCAATCTCAACTCTCAAAACCTTTCTGAAAGACCGATACTCTAAAGAGGAATTAAGTTACTTTCAGTGCAATGGTTGCGTGGAGAGCAAGATCACAAGAGATCCATTCTCAGCTACTTCCACACCATTTTTGAAGCCTCTCAAGAGAATCCATTTAGATTTAATAGGTCCAATCACTCCGCAATCAAAAGCTGGCCACAGATATATCCTAACGCTTGTGGAAAACTGCACAGGCTACCTCTTGGCCTTTCCCCTCATTACCAAAGAAGAAACCCGGACGTCATCATCAGCATCCTTGAGACAGAACAAAAACGGCTCAACTATTATCCAACGGAGATCTTCTCTGATAAGAGCACGGAATTCACGAACGACACCCTGAAGAGTTTTGCCAAAGCCAAACATATCAAACTCCTGACGTCTGAACCCTATCACTCTCAGCATAATGGTTGGGCTGAACGAGCGAACCAAACAATTATTGAGTTGGCAAGTGCGACCTTCTCTTCCTCCAAGTTAAGCAAGAATTACTGGCATATTGTGGTCAGAAGCTGCTGCTTCATGCTCAACGAAGTCCCTAGGGAAGATAATGACCAATCCCCTTGGGAACTGATGTTCAACAAGAAATTAACCGCTAACTACTTGAAAACTGTAGGATCCTTGGTCATCTACCTTGAAAATTTCCTTCAAAAGGGAAGAAAGTTTGACAAGAAAGGACTGGAAGGAGTCCTGATTGTGTTCAATCCTGTGTTTTGCTCCTATCTTGTTCTCAACTCATTGGGCAGTGTTGTTGAAACCAAACAAGTCCAGTTTCTTAAAGATTCTCTCCAGAACTTCCCATTCTTAAAACCACCTGGAACCAATCTGTTCAGTCAAACAAGCGCGGAATCCAGAGAATCCAACTTCTCTTCAGCTGAAAAACAATACACCATACAAGAATCTCAGGACAATTCTTCAGAATCTGAATTGGATCAGGAAGAAGCAATGTCGGTAGCATCATCTTCCCCTGATCCTCCTTCCATACCTCCTCAAGTTTCAGAGTCCTCCATCCCATCTACCTCTCAAAGACCTAAGCGCGAAACTAGGAAGCCTCAAAGATATGGTTTCCATCATTACCACGAGCCCCCTTTTTACAAGGCCGCTAAGAAGTGCTCTGAATGGCCAAAATGGAAGAAAGAAGCTGACAATGAATTGAACTCCATAGAACTCCAGGACGTTTGGGAAGAATATCATGGTACTCCGGACAACATCCTTAATACAAACTGGGTCTTCAAAGTAAAAAAAAGCTGTCATGGCAATCCGGTCAAGTACAAAGCTCGACTCTGCATGCAGGGATTTAATCAAGTTCTAGGGATTGATTAAAATGAAACTTGGGCTCCAACCGGCAAATTAGGATCACTCCAAGTTGCCCTCACATATGGTCTAAAACAGAAAATGAAGTTAACTCAGTTTGACGTTAAAGGCGCATTCTTAAATGCTCCTCTTGAGGAAACGGTTATCATGAAAACTCCAGAAGGGTCCAACAGAAAGTCTCCATACCTAAAGCTCAAGAAATCTCTCTACGGATTGAAACAATACCCCAAAAATTGGTACAAAACCTTGACTTTGTGGATCAATTCTCAAGGCTATCAAGAATCAACTAGAGATCCCTGCCTATATCTTAATTCTACGACAAAAGAAATCATTTATTTCCATGTCAATGACTTAATTCATGTTGGAAACTCTCAAGTCTTTGAACACAACTTCCTCAAGCAATTCAAGAACTCGTTGTGTCATCCTCCAAACACAATCCTTGGAATGCTCATGGAGCTCAAGGAAAACAAAATTCTGCTGAGTCAACCCAACCACATTGCTTGCGGCTTGGAAGAACTAGGTCTTACATCCTGAAAGGACGTACATTCTCCACTCACTCAAAACTTGAACCTTAAACCTGCATCCAATGCTGATCACGATGAATTTTGACAATTGAACATCAATTATCAATCAGCCACCGGACTCCTTAATCACATAGCCCAGTAAACACGTCTGGACATTTCTTTCTCTGTTTCCAGCCTGGCTAGGTTCAATGCCAAGCCTGGGATGAATCACTGGAGAGAAGTCAGGAAGGTGTGGAAATATCTCAAAACGACTAAGCACTTCAAACTTGTCATCAGCTACAATCCTGATCAGGAACCTCTCTCAAGCTTCAGTGATGCCACCTGGGGGGATGACCCAACCTTCCACAAGTCAAAAACAGGATACCTAATTCTTGACCACGGAAGCCCAATCATCTGGAACTCCACTTGACAGAGAAACATTACTTACTCCTCAACTGAATCTGAATTGAATGCTCTACTGGATTTCTACCTTGAACTTAAATGGATCAAGCACCTTATTGGCGAAATATACCAAACTCAGGAACCTAAGCCTATCTTACACATTGACAATAAAGGCTTGGACAACAGGATTAAAAGGTTTGGGTCTCACTCAAAGTCCAGACATACAGACATCAAAACAAAAGGGCTGCGCAAAGATTTTGCAAACGGCAAATTTACCCTCAATCTGATTCAAAGTCAACTAATGGTTGCTGACTCTCTCACAAAAGCCTCTTCAATAAGTTCCTTGCAACTCCTTCAAGAGAAAATCTTTTCCCCCTCAAACAACTGAGCTTTTGGACCATCTCCTCACCAGCCATGTGGTGTGTTAAGTATTGCCTAATACCAGAATATTAGGGTCCTGTCCTAAAAAGTTGCGCCAGCTAAGACGGGTTCCCCGGTGATCTCTCCTGTGACACTTGGGTGATCTTCTCACCCCTCTAACTCAGAACCTGGCCTCTTGCAGAGGCCCGGGGGACTCCTTTCCTTTTTCTTATTGGGTTGACCATCTCTCTCTTGGTCTTTCTCGTCAAATACCTTTTTCTACATTCTTCTATCTTTTATATATTCTCTCTTCCCTTTCTTTCTTTCCTTTCAATCCACTTTCCCCACCTTGATCCTTCCTCTCAAATAACCACCATTCCATCTTCTCTCCGACCTTCTGTCCTCCTGGAACTTCAACTCATTGTTGGACCGACTACTCATCTTTGAGTCCGTGCCTAGTAAGGATATGATCCTCAAGACCTCCTCATTTTGACACGTCTGACCATCTAGTATTACACCTACAGCTGCTCTTCTAGGTTTCCTTCCTCTATCACCTTCACTCCGCCTTGGGTTCTCTTCTCATCTACTCTTCAAAACAACGTCCAAGCTGTTTGTCTCTTCACATTTCTTTTCTTCCCTCTCATCTTTGTTCAAAATGTTCAACTTTCTAACTATTGTTTGCAGTCTGTTGGTTTTTTTAGCTCTAGTCTCTTTTGAAACAATCTCATCAGATACATAGTACTACACTACAGCAGTCCAGTCCTCTGGAATTCCTCATGACAGTGGAACGTAACATACTCCTCTACCAAATCTGAACTCAACACTTTACTTGATTGCTCCCTCAAATTGAAGTGGATAAACCACCTTGTGGATGAAATCTATGCTTCTTCCTCTACCAAACCAACAATATATGTGGATAATGAAGGATTAGACAATAAAATAAAAAAATTTGGGTCACACTCCAAGTCACCACACATCAACATTAAAACTAAAGGCCTACGTGAAGACTTTTCTCTTTCTAAGTTTGACCTCAATCTTGTCTCCATGGATAGAATGATAGCGGATCCTTTAACTAAATTCAACTCCGTTGGGGCCCTTTAACTCCTTCAACAAACCATATTTCCTAATTAATCCTAAGTTGAATCTCCTCTTACCAGTCACAAGGGGTGTTGAGTATTTTCCCGCTCTCACCACTCGCTGCGCCTCTGCGGCCGGGTACGCACTTAGTCTATGATGGGGACCCCGACCTGTTTTTCTCACTTACACTTGGTCTCATCCCCTTTTACTACTCTCCATCCTTTTTGATCCTTATTTGACCTCTTCCAATAATCTCTGTTCTCAATTGCCCTGCTTTCCTATCTATCTTTCTTCTGTCTCTTTTTTTATTTCCTTCTATTTCTATTTCTTCCTCCAACCTCCTTGACTCTCAACATACTCCATCAAATCACTTGACCCAATTACGTCTATCTCTGACTGGTAAGATTTCTATTTCTTCAATAAAGCCTTATTGAACCCAGTCTGACTCCATACCATGACTAGCCTATCTCTATCTATACAGGAATCCCATCACTTCTGTTTCCTCTGATTGTCTCTCCATTCAAAAATCTCTCATAACTCAAAGCTGTCTCATTAGACAATTCTTATTGATCTACGCTGTAGGGTTCTACATTTTTATCTTCTTATTTCTTTATTTTTTTCTGAGGTCTTCTTCTGATATGCTTATTTTTGCTCTCTCAGCCTCAGCTGGTTCTTAGTTCTCTAGAAATATAATCAGATCTCATTACACGTGAGTAAGACTGAAAGGTGATTGATAGAATGAGAAAATAGATAAATCACTGAGAGATATGGGCAAGAACAGGACAAAATGTGAGAGTCATAAAGATAACCTCCTGACGCCCCTCAAATAGCTCTATCTTGTCCTGATAAGACATATATGGGTGAAGAAAGAGAGTGTTGGTGTTACTCCTCCTAGACGGTGTCTCTCGACAAGATGCTGGTTTGAAGAGCAAACTGACGTTTTTGCAATCAGATTTGAGGTTGAGATGGGATGAATCCTTGATTCCTTTGTCCTTCACTGCTCCTCCTCTTTTCTGTCATTGTCCGCTCTTATGAGCTCATAACACTAAGCTGCTTGTTGCGCAGAGCGGGCGCGTGTCTGGCCGGGGCAGCCTGATTTGCAGCCAAGACATCAGCTGACAATTGCAACACAAGTCAGATTGAGTTGTTGCAGGTTTTTTAGAAATACTTGGTTGCCACGGAAGTTTGAAATAAGCCATTGATTCAACCCCCGTTCTTCAGAAAAAAAGTCTTGATGTCTCTTTGTACTATACAGACCCAAGTAAACTTCTGTTTTCAAATGCCTTGCCCAAATTATTGACGCCTCTAATTCACCTAAATCAATGGATAGTATGTGAAGCATCCTGGTGACCTTCAAAAGGAGGTTTTTGTAGGCTGAACAAGAGTACTTCTTACCTCATGATAGAAGCTTTTACTATGATTTGATGTATGTCAGATATGCTTACATTGATAGGAATTGAAGTATTAGGTGTAAAAGCTCACCTTGAGAACAAGAAAATAGAAATCCCAGTTTCCTCTCTCATTCAACTCCTGACTCAACTCCATTATGGAAGAAACATTGTCCATCAATTTGATCCACATCTTAGAGGTTGCTTTTCCGTTTGGTTGTTACATGTCAGATTCAAGCTTGATTGCTGTTTGTTGCACTTTGACCCAAGTTTCCAGACCCATCAAGGTTGAGTCAAAGACCAACAATGAGTGATATAGTTCATTGGATACATTACCACTTCTGGGATAATTAACCATTTAATTTGAGACAAGTTCAATTGAGTGGAGGGCATCAAGGCTAGAAGCATGGAAGTTAGACAAAATCCAGTGAAAAATCAAAACCCCCATGTACGTCATCACTTACTCTGTGGCTCTCCAGACCAAAATAAACCAAAATAACAATGTGAACATGATTGTTAGCGTCCTGGATGCCAAGACCCTTGCTATCCTTTAGCTAACAGAGGTGATAGAGTAAATAATAAATATATTATTTAATAAATGCAGCAAAAAATCTGTAAAATATTTGGATTAAGCTTATTGCAAGGTTAAGTGGTTTGGTTATTGTTTATTGTTTTAAATAAATATGGATAGATTGATTATTAAATATATTTATAGAGGGGCCACAATTATATTGGGGATCTTTAACACCTCTATTCAGGGATTTCAGTATGAAAACACATAGTCCTGGTTACTTTGGGCTCTTTAGTTTAAAGAATATTTTACCCAAAGATAGTATGTATATAAAATACACAGTGGAGTGGCAGGGCCTTGTAGCCAACGTACCACGACAGAGAAAGGATAATAAAACTTACTGGTATATTATTAAATCCTTTGGGTATCTGTTTGAGACGTGTACTGATGGGTTAAACCTGTATACTCGGGTTATAAGGTTGTTCAGCAGTTTTCATTGATAAAAAGAGGTTGAGGACGGATATTTATTGATCAGACATTGCCATAAATCACTTACTTATCTCTTATAAGTACTTGATTACCTTGGCACGGTGTCTGGATATGAATATAGCTGGGTCTCTGCCCATCAATATCCTCACAAGAGCTATTTATTTATAGCTTTTGGAGTCCCAATATTTGTCAGCTCTCTGATACCAGGAACCTTGCAGACCTTTAGCTACAGAGAGTGATAAAAATGCTGGAATGATAATAATAATTATGATTCCAATAATAATCGCTTAGAAGCTCAAATAAATGATTTAATAAGAGCAGTTGAAAGGTTTAATTGGTTTGGTGGTAGATGGTTTTCAATATAATATAAAAGAGGGGCCACAGTATTATACTACTGGGGATCTTTACAGACTAGCAACCTCTATTCAAGGGGCCTCCTTGTAGAGTTTAAGAACCTTGGAATAAAGATGGGTGCCTTAGAAAGGACTTATTCCACTAATGGCAGGGCTTAACAGCACAAACAACCTAGACAGGAAGGGTAACACTCACTCTGAGCACTTTACCACAAAAATCCTGGAATCATTGGAAGGGTTTAAGAGCAGATGGGGTAGATTGCTTGACTAAACTTCAATGGTTGATGGGTTAATATAGGTAAAAAATACTACTGCAGAATAAGTCATAAATCACTTGCTTATCTTCATATAAGCACTTGATTAACAATGACAAGGTGTCTGATTGATACTAAATAAATTCCTGGTAGCTCTGATTGAATAATGGATCCAAAGAGGTCTGTATAAATACCTTTTTCGGGTGATTTTGGTCTTCTCAGGGCGCGTAGAGAGGGTTCTGCTCGTGTGCTGAGGCTGGCAAGATAGTCAGGGCAATATTAGCACGTCTACTTGATGCTGTCAATCGGCTGTCCTTAGATCTGCTGGATTTCTGTACTATTTTAGCCACAGGATCTGTTAATTAGTTATGGCGTAAATTTGATCATTCTGTACTCATCCTTTATTTGTACTATTGATATGCTTACAAGCGTGCAGATGTGAATTTTTACTGATTTTCAGTCATCTGCTGATCATTTAGATAATTTTTAATAATTTTTATGAACACTTCTTGTAGTGTTTTGTGGTCTTCAAAGATCAAGATCCGTGGTTTACTTGGTAGTCCTTGATCTTTGATTTATTGTTAAAAAATGTTTCAAACTTAATTTTCATTAATTTTATTTAAGTTTTGATATTTTTAGATCATTATTAATGCATATGTCCATTTGTTACATATACTAGGCAACCCTAACTAGGTTGTAGCTCTTCTGAGCGGTACCTAGTTGTCAGATTAGTCACGACTGATCCAGGCGCGGGGATCAGTAGTACAGATGCGCCCGGGGTAGGATCCACTGCGTGCGTGGCAGAATCAGCTGCGTGCGGGTTTCTAGTACGCGGGATCCTGCTGCTGCTAGTACTTAGGGTTATGTAATGATGCGGGGCTGCGCGCGGGAATTGTGACATAACACATTTCCGCGTGTAACTCCTAAAGTATACAAAACACCTCAATTCTGAGTGAATTTTAGGTATAAACCCTATACGTGACAACACGTGTGAAATATTAAAATGGCCAAAAAGTGCCATAAAGGTGCCATAATTTCCAGTACTTTTCCTTTTAATTATTTTAAAAATATAAGTACTTGGAATTCAAGGGTGGGGTCAGTGAGTGACCCTACCTAATTTTGGGTGAGGAATCCATTCCTGTAATAATATTTATGGATTTCTCACTCCTTGCTTTTTTAATTGAGGTATTCTTTTTTTTTGTATTTTGTGTTACTTTTTTTTGTATTTTGTGTTACTATTTGACAGTTTTGCGCTGTATATAGTAGCAAGCTGACAATATTGTCCTTCTGAGGGTTTTAGGTGCTCAAAGGGACGGAAACTAAGGCTATCAGGGTAACCAGGGGTAGCCTGTCACGTGTTCTTGGTGCTATAGCATGGGTAGCATCTAATTCCTCAGGTTATGGGAATTCTTCCACTTTATAATAGACATTAGGACCTGTGAATGACACTAATTACTCCTATTTATGTATTATTTAATTAATTATCCTTAGTAAATGTTCCCATTAATTTAATAATTTTAAATAGACATTTCTAAGGACATCTTGATGTCAGGTAAGTTCTCATTATGTATTATATAACTGGAGTAAAAAAAGTCATAATATTGATTTTACTCCTTATTTTCGAGTTCCATTTTACTTAGATAATTACTTAAAAATATAAGTCATGTGAATTCATGTAACATTTTAGCATCATTAGTTTTTTTAGTATGTCACAAAGATATTGATGTCTTGAAATTCTCATAAAAGTATATTGAAGTATTTTAATATATTTTTAGAAGTTGTCATTGTCTTATTTTTAACATTCTTAGTACTTTGAATTATATTAAATAAAAAATACAAATAAGGATTATTTATGTATTGTTATATAAGATTATGTATCTTTAGACTGTATACTATCAACGGGAACATTTATTACATATGTAGAATGTTCCTGTGTAGGTTGTAGCATGTTTACGCGGTACCTGAGCCTCTCAGGCCGCCTGTCACTCTGTCAACCCGTAGTCCCACGGCTGCGTAATTTTCAGAGGCCTGGGGCTGCGTACACAACCTCGACGGAGTGACAGGGCTATATCTCAGCCGCGCTTGGGTGCATTGGCTGCCGTGGCTGCATGCGGGAATTTTGACAAAACACATTTCCGCCCGTAACTCCCAAAATATAAACAACACCTCAATTCTGACTGAATTTTAGGTTTGAAAACTATATGTGAAAAATTGTGTGAATTATTTAATTGGCCAAAAAGCTCAATAATGGAGCCATAGTATTTTGGTTTTTTCCTTCCTTAAATTTTTAAAAAAATATAAGGAGTTGGATTTCAAGGGTGGGGTTAGTGAGTGACCCTACCTCATTTTGGGTGGAGAACCCATTTCTGTAATAATATGTATGGTTTTCATACTCCTTCTTAGGTTAATTGTATTATTATTATTTTTATGTTATTTTTTTGTTACTTTTGCAGCTTGCTCTGCAATAGTAGCAAGCTGACAATGATCAAGCCTGGTATAGAGCATAAAACGGTTTTTTTTCATAGATATGACTCAAAGAGCTTGTGAATGAGAAGGCTCCATGTCCCTGTCCTTCCTACATGATATGGGAGTTTATCATTCCATCTCAGTTTGGATTCTATTTTAAAGAAATTGGATATGTATAACTTACTAGACACTTTTATTCTGAGTCTTCCGCTATATTTTCCATGTTGGTATCATATTTCTTGCGTTTTTGGATGAAGATAAAAGACGTAGGAAGTTCAATCTGTGGTGTCAACTGAAGTTTTTAGATAGTCCTTGTGTTTTACTTCTGAATGTAAGTACTGGTAATGGCCCAGAGCCAAGAAAATGAATGCAATGAAGGCAATGAGACAGAGAGATCAGATGGTGAAAGCCATGAGACCGTTTCTCAGAATATTCTGGAGGAAAGAAGGGCTTCTGGGTAGTGGGTGGTGTCCCATCACAGGAGAAAAAGGTTTATGTGCTGTAACTACACAGGGGGCAATTGAGACTGGCAGCATAGCTCACGTATGTGTCAGCTGATGCCCCGGCTGTGGTTACCATGACTGCAGTTGCGTGTGGGCAAAATGGCGCGCCCGGGTCTGAATGGTGCACCCGGGTCTGTAGAAGCGTGGACCAGACTAGTAAGAGGGAGGAGAGGGAATGGAGGACAAAGAGAGGAACAAGGAAGATCTTCAAGTCCATCGTCAAGGAGCTCTACAAATCATGGTCTCACCCAGACAAGCAAATTCAGGAGGAGCATGAGATCAGATCAACTCACCTCTGGTTTCACCTATATGTCTCAAATTGGTGGGGTTAAGCTAGTTGAGCAACATCCTAAGGTGACTAAGGACATTCCTCTCATTTCATTATATTTCATTGGTTGTTTTCTATAATCTCATCTCAGCTTGTTGCTTATTGCTGTCACTTCACTCTCATGTTGTTTATAAGATAAAATTATTTCTATAAGGCTTACTGAAACCTGTGACTGCAATCAAGAGCTTAGTCTGAATCTCAAATGGTAGCAAGAGACATCTCTTGGTCACAAGTAACCCTTAAGAAAAAGTAATCTAGGATTTAAACAAAAGGATGGCGAGCTCAGGTGATTGAGGTTATAAAATTCAAATAGAACATTCATCTAGAAATCAATCCAATGACAATTAATCCACCAAGGTGAAACTTTTCAAACTGAATTGACATAACTGGCACGACTGGAAATCCAGATTTTAGAATCTTCTAATTGGGAAGGGTCATGAACAGATCCTTGACAAAGAATGTATAGAGAACCATAAAGGAACAAAAACTTATTGAAAGAAGAACTCCTACGCTATTAGTCTCTTGTATGAGGTGGTAGAACGCGACCTACAATCTGAGATCAAGTCGTCTTGTTACAATTTTACAGCTGCCTATCAGTCTCTTTCCCGTGCCTGTGGGGAGAAATCAATTATCTTAGCGGGCAATATCCTTTTCCTACTCATATATCTGGCGTACAAACCAGGAACCTTGCTTTGCAATCACGTGGCTTGCTTCAAGAACCAGTATGTTGATCTGGTCAAAACCATAGATGGGCATCCTCCTGAACTTTGCTTTCTGGAGGTGTCTCAGGGGATGGTGGCCATTCTGTTCCTCAAGAGCTTGAGAAATGACCCGTCACTGGCATCCCTGGTGCAATCATCCTACAACTTGACCCCCTTCAATCTTGACGCTTTCAGCAATTGGATAATGTTAGAGGACAGCCGGCGTGAATCTCATGATACAGAAGCTGCCTATGAAACTCAACCCTCAAGGTCTAATCGAAGATCCAAGCCAAAAACACGCCAAAAAGCCAATCAGTCAAAACCATCCACATCTTGTTCCAACACATTCTTACCCAAACCAGTTGCTCTCACTAGAAAACCTCCCGTGAAAAAGGAGTCAGATCTACAGAGTAGAGTTAGCCAACTGGCTGAGGAACTGAAGAAACTCAAATCTCAACTCTCACTCAACGCGGTGGAAGAAGAGGGCAGCCTGGCAAGTGAAGAAATGGCCAATTCTATCTGCAATGAAGACCCTGATCCAGAAATTTCTGGCTTCCTTCTACAGGAAGATGGAATCTAAAGTGCAACCAACACTGGTACTTTGCTTTCCAAACTCATCTATGACTCAGGTGCCTCATGGTCCACCGTTTGCAACTATTTGCTCCTCCATGATCCAATCCCACTAGCCAAGAAACTGAACACTTAAGGTGGCAAGGTTCAGATAACTCATGTGGGGAAACTGGAAATTAGTGGCACGCCACTCTATCCTATGTACTACGCCCCTCATGGCCCCAGAAACCTGGTATTGGCAACTCAGCTGGAAGATCATGGATTGAATATTCTACATCAATACCACACAATTTTGATAAAACTATCTGGAAGGATAATCTTTTGTTTTCTTTGCTTGGGGAACCTCTACATTGCTCACCTAAACTTGCCTCAATCACTCACATCCTACTCTCTGACAACCCCTCCGCACAATATTGACTGGCACCTTCTACTAGGGCATCATTTGGATGAGTATCTCAGGCAATTCCTCTCCTTAAATTCCATCACCAATTATAATCCTAGGTTCTCATCAGAAAATTGCGAAGTGTGCAAAACCTGCAAGATCAAAAGGTTGCCTCATTCAAATCCTTTGCCCATCTCACCATTGCCTTTTCACGGACTGCACCTTGAAGTACTTCAGATAGCTGGCCCTTCAAAGCACGGGATGCAATACATTCTGGTTCTGATTGATGATTTCTCTTGTTTCAATCAAATTTACTTGATGAAGAACAAGTTGGACTCCAAAACTTGAATCATGTCTTTTGTAAAAGAAATCAAGAATGAGCTGGATATCACTCCTGCCTTCCTCCACTGTGATTGTGGTGGGGAGTTTGGTTCAGCCAAATTACTCTTGTTCCTTCAGTCCCGTGGTATTGCATTAGAGAAATGCCCTAGTAACTCTCCAAAAACAAAATGTTTGGCCAAATGGTTCAATCAAACTATACTCACCAAGATGAGGTGTATCCTGGCTCAATCTTTGGTTCCAATCTCACATTGGGATGAGGAGGCCCGGTATTCATCCACACTCATCAACCTCCTTCCTTCCAAAGCAATTAAGTGGTCATCACCGGTTAGTATGCTTGCTGCGCACAACATTACTATTGAACTTATACAAGATGTCAATAAACTGATCCCTTTTGGGCTAAAGGTGCATGTGCTTCAAATGGCTTCTTCAAAGATTACCCCTCAATCATCTCTGTTATTGTTTCTAGGTTGGGAATTGCACTCCAACGCTAGTCGCTTCCTTCATCCTCTGAACAAGAATATTGTGATAAGTTGGGAATTCACTACACCAAAAGAAACCTTTGAGTATGGCAACTCATTGGCGTTAAAGAAATCACCTTCATCTCTTCCGGATCAGGATCTATCAATCACTGGGGATGCCTTGCATGAAGTGTCACTATCTCTCCAAGCCCCACAGGAAGAACCCTCCTTGTTGGTCTCCTCCACTACTCAATTGGGTCAACCTGAAGCATCCTCATCTGAAGCAGCTCCAGATATACGTTCTGTTGGAAACTCCGCACCACCTACCGCACCAGTAGAGTCACCCACAGCTGATGTCCCCCCCAAAGCACTATGTCTACTTTCCCTACAATCTCAAGGAACCAAAAGAAATCTCCAGCTCCCTGGAATCTTTGGCTATTCTTCCCGCAAGGACTCGCTCAGCCATCAGAACCAAGAGACCAGTAGCTTATCTAGCTGACTTTGAAGACAAGCAAGATGAAGATGATTCTCTTCTCTTGGAGTTAATTTGTCAGCCTCCTGGATGCCAAGACCCTTGCTATCCTTTAGCTACCAGAGGTGATAGAGTAAATAATAAATATATTATTTAATAAATGAAGCAAAAATCCGTAGAATACCTGGATTAAGCTTATTGCAAGGTTAAATGGTTTGGTTATTGTTTATTGTTTCGAACCAAAATTGATTATTAAATATTTTTAGAGGGGCCACAATTATATTGGGGATCTTTAACACCTCTCTTCAGGGATTTCAGTATGAAAACATGTAGTCCTGGTTACTTTGGGTTCTTTAGTTTAAAGATTATTATACCCAAAGATAATATGTATATAAAATACACAATGGAGTGGTAGGTCATTTTAGCCAAGCTACCACAACAGAGAAAGGATAATAAGACTCACTTTTACATTATTAAATCCTTTGGGTATCTGTTTGGGATGGGTACTGATGGGTTAAACCTAAATAATGGGGTTATAAGGTTGTTCAGCAGTTTTAATTGATAAAAAGAGGTTTGAGGACGGATATTATTGATCAGACATTGCCATAAATCACTTAATTATCTCTTATAAGTACTTGATTACCTTGGCACGGCGTCTGGGCATGAATATTACTGGGTCTCTGCCCATCAATATCCTCAAAAGAGCTCTTTATTTATAGCTTTTGGAGTCCCAATATGGTCCTTCTGAGGGTTGTAGGTGCTCAAAAGGATGGACACTAAGGCTAGCAGGGTAACCGGGGGTAGCCTGTCATGTTTTCTTGGTGCTATAGCCCGGGTAGCATCTAATTCCTTAGGGTATGGGAATTATTCT
Organism: Puccinia polysora; assembly: GCA_025617555.3. Taxonomy (NCBI): domain Eukaryota; kingdom Fungi; phylum Basidiomycota; class Pucciniomycetes; order Pucciniales; family Pucciniaceae; genus Puccinia; species Puccinia polysora. Next base: position 26,687,843 of record CM062624.1, read on the forward strand.
ACCTGATAATAGACATTAGGACGTGTGAATAACACTAATCTGTCCTGTTTATGTATTATTTAATTAATTATCCTTAGTAAATGTTCCAAGTAATTTAATAATTATATTAATAGAAATTTCTATGGACATTTTGATGTCAGATAAGTTCTCATTATGTATTGTATAACTGGAGTAAAAGTCATAATATTGATTTTACTCTTTATTTTCGAGTTCCAGTTGATTTGTTAAGATAATTAATTAAAACTATAAGTCATGAGAATTCTTGTAATATTTTTACATCATTATCTTCCTTAGTATTCCAAAAAGATATTGATGTATAGAAATTCTCATAAAAGTATATCAGGTATTTTAATATATTTTTAGAAGTTGTCATTGTCTTATTTTCGACATTCTTGGTACTTGGCATTATATTAAGTAAAAAATACGTGTAAGGATTATTTATGTATTTTTATATAATATTATGTATTTTTAGACAGTCTACTATCAACGGGAACCTTTATTACATATGTAGAATGTTCCCGTGTATGTTGTAATAAAGAAAAACTGAGATTGATTGAACAAGAAACTGGAAACTGACAGATGAAAGGAAATGAATCAACAGGCATTCTAGATAGAAGACGCAATGTATAAGTACCAACATCAGGCTTGAGGATCTTGACGTTAGTGGACATGAGTCTCAGAGACGCATAGAGAAAATATAGTGAGATGAGACTAAGAAGAGAGAGATTCTTGTAAGTTGAGGTCACAGTCGAGGCATGTAGGAGAAATGAAAAGCTTAGGAATCTCACCGGGCACATGGGTCATGAATGAGGATATAGATGATGATGAGGATGATAGAATGAAAGAAACAGAATGAGAAAAGAAAGGAGAAGGAAAGAGTGCGAGTTGATTTATGAGTGATGAATGGATTGATGAGGGGGTAAGTTGTTGATGTTCTAGTCTTGTTTAGTTCTTTGGTTATGAGACCTCCTGAAGATAATCCTTTCCATTGAGCGCGGAACTTGAGAGAGGTAGACTACTCAGTCACTCTAGATTTGGAGTGTCTACATTGCCTTTATTTTGTCTCTGTGTGCCCTTTGCAGTTGTTCCTCTCTGCCGTAAAATACTTAACACTCCTTCATGCCTGATGAGATGATAGAACTATTTAGTTGGATTAAAAAAAGAAAAGACAGGAGATATTAGAGCTATACTTTGAGATGAGGCGGATTTAGTCAATGAGTCAGCAATCATTGCCGAGGAATTCACTAGGGTCAGCATTATGTTGTTAGCTTTGAGTTCCTCTGTCATTCCTTTTTTTTTTAGATCTAGATGTCTGGTCTTTGAGTTTGAACCAAATTTTCTGATTCTATCTTCTAAGCCGCTGTGGTCAATATTAATTGAGATATTTGTGATGGATTGAGTGAATATGTTGTATAAGAGAGCCTTAATCCAGGTGGCTTTGTGGTATGATTCTACCAAGGGGTTGAGTTCTGCGTCTGTGGATGACCAGGTTATGTTCCATTGTTTGCAGCTGTTCCATGAAACAAGACTGCCAAATACAATGCATAGGTATCCTTTTTGCCACTTAAGTGTGTCAGGATCATCTGCCCATGAAGAATCCAAGTATACTTGCAGAGGATTGGATTCTGGTTGGCAGGTTAGGGTCAGACAACGACTTCTGGTAGTCTTTAGATACTTCCACGTTTTCTTTAGTTCATTCTAATGAGGTAGTCCTGGCTTGAAATTGAATCTTGCTAGGCTTGATACTGCAAAGCTGATGTCTGGCCGCGTGTAGCATGCTATGTGGTTGAGCATCCTGATTGCCAATTGGTAGTTGATGTTTAGGGCCTTAAAGGCTTCATGTTCTTCATTGTTTGCGGGTTTGAGTTGCAATTTCAGAGTGAGGGGTATGGTCGTATCCCCACAGGTGCATAGTCCAAGTTCTTCAAGCCCAGTTTGTATGTGATTGGGTTGACTTAGTAGAATCCTACCCTCTTCCACCTGTATTTTCATGCCTAATAGTGTATTGGGGTTCCTGCTTTCAGACCCATTGAATTTGTTGAGGAACTTCTGTTTGAAATCTTGTCCTTCTCCCACTAGGATTAAATTGCCCAGGTGGAAGAAGAGTCTTGATCAGCAGTCCTCCAACAGGTAGAGACATGGGTTTCATGCTGATTTGTGAAATCAAATCTCCTTCAACCATGTTGTGAGGGTCTTGTACCAGTTCTTGGGGGCTTGTTTCAAGCCGTACAAGGATTTCTTGAGTTTGAGGAAACAAGAATTGCGGTTGGAGCCTTTTGGAGTCCGGATTATCACTTTTTGTTCTATTTTTGAGTGCAGGAACGCGCTCTTCATGTCAAATTGACGCACCTTTTGCTTTGATTTTAATGCATATACTAGTAACATGCAAAGAGAGGATGGCTTTCCGGTGTGGTGTCAATTTATAGACACGGATTGGGAACTGCTTTGCGGCTGCGCGCTCAGCATTGGAGGCAAGCGGGCTCAGAATTAGGGTATGCAGAGTGCTCAGCAGCAGCTGCTGTTTGGCTCTGCACCTAGTGGACGGGTCGGGCTCAGCATCAAATGTGGCGGGGGCGGCGCCCCGGAGATTGGATTCGGAAGGTAGTGAGCTTGGCTAGGTTTGTGGGCGCGCCAGTTTGGATACGTAGGGGCGGAGCAATCCGCAGGCTATAAAGGAACGGATGGAGCGCGCGGACCATGCCAGATATTACCGGACATCCACGACGGGCGCGGACAAACAGATACGGACAGGCGCGGGGGGCTCCGAGTAGGGCGCAGTGCAAGGACTGCGTCATGAGAAGGACAAACCGGATAAACGGAACGGCGTATGGACGTTGGGGGGAGTTTGGTACGGAGGTGGGGAGAGGAGGCTAGGGTTTCTGTTTTGGGATTGTTTTCTGTTTCTTTGTCATACTGTTATTTGCGCGTGTACTTAGGTTAGGGTTGAGGGGGAGGACTTATCCTCACTCTCAACTCCGGGTTGGGGAGGAGGGAGGCATGGACAAAGGAAGAGAATCAGACCATCAAATCATCGGATTGGATCACTCATCTCACCAAGAGATTAAAGGAACTCATACCCGATACACATCCAGGTGGAAAGTTCTTAGGATTGAAGGATTGGCGATTTTTCTCTCTCTCTACTTTTCTTTATCTATTTATCTCCTTATTTCTATTTCTCATTTAAGTGCGACTTTGGACATCCTCATCTACTTTCAAATGCAGGGAACCGTTAACTTCCAAACCTTGAGACAATTATAGGGGGACAACCTCTATTCTTTCCACATCTGGGGGTCTGGCCGGGAAGTAACCTTCTGTTTCTTGTCTTTCAAAGGTAACTGGGCGCAACGTCCTATCCATACCTCCCTAAAGTTGCTCCTTCTTCTTCTTCTTCTTCTCCTTCTGTCTCCTGGTCCGCTACTCTGACCCCACTCTTGTCTTCCATCCCTCCTCCTCCCCCTCCCTCCACTCAACCCAGGACAAGCTACCCCATTCCCCCATTGGTCTCCAGTGACCATGAACCCACTTGTCCGGTTTGCGTCAGGCCGCGCGACTACCCTCACATCCAATTCAACACCGGGGACGTGGAGAGATTCATCTCAGGATACAAAGGAATTGCAGATGCGGAAGGTGCGTTGGATGCCAAAAGGCCCGGCTTGTCATCCTGTTCATTATGGACAAAGAGAAGCTCCGGGATGTGGAGGAAATGGAAAGCTACAAGAATCAAGATTGGCCAAAACTGAAGGAGGAGATTCTAACGCGATGGGTCAGGCGCAAACCTTGATTCCGGGAAAGCAATTTTGACCGCATGGCCTCGGAGGCAAGCGCGCGCGGAGGAGTCAGAACTCGGGTGGATCTGGCAGAGTACACCTCAACATTTGGTTGGATCTATTGGTACTTGTCAAGGAACAAGGTGGTGGCGGGACAGACGGGGGCCATGAAACACCCGTTTCTGGGCGGTTTAGGCGCTCAACTCTGGGCAAGGGTGCAGCGGCATCTTTACAATCACAACTTGGTAAAGCGGTAATTGGACGGGAGCATCACGCTCCTTCCAGAGCTGGATGTCATTTGTCAGGCTGTGGAGAGCAAGCTTGACTTAGAAGAGCTTATTGGGGATACCGCTAAGTCCTTCCCAGCGGGACCAATGAAATCCCTCCCCCAGGTTTTGGCTCTGGCGCAATTTTGGGCCCCGGCTCCACCTACTGCCACGCGTGCTCCGGTTCCTAAACCCTCCTCCGCCCCTCCGGTAAGTGAATTGAAGGAGCTTATGAAGGATTTGAAGATCTGCATGAGCCGTATGGGCCAGCAGCAGCTGCAAGGGCCTCCACCGCACATGGTGGAAGGGTTTTGGCTGCCCATTACCTTCATGCCAAGGGGGTGTTTGTACTGCGGGGCAAACAGTCATTGGCAATCGGCGTGCGAGGAGCTTACAAAGGATCTCCACGCGGGATTGGTTCGACCGGCAGGGATGGGGTAAATGTTTCCGACGGGCGAACAGATTCCGATGGAGCCAAGCCAGCCAACCGCAATGCAGCAGGTGTGCACACGGGGTCAGGAGGCGGGAAGGACGGGGCGAGCGTCACTAGGCATCGTTACCGGTCCTGGATTGTGTCAACCACCTTGGGTGGAAGCCAAGGTAAGGGTAGTGGAAACAGAAGAGAAGGTGGCGGTCTCCAATAAGATGGAGGTGGATGCAAAGGAGCAACCCCCGTTGACTGTTCCAAAACCAGCCGCACGCCTGCCCGGAATCAAGGCACCGGCAGCAAATCCTGTAGGGAAGAAGAAAGCGGCGGATATTGTGCGAAGGGTGATGGGTAACCAGACTCCGGTTCTGCTGACCTTGTGGGAACTGGCGGCTGTGTCTCCGGTGGTGGTAGATGAGATGGTTCAGGCGTTGCGGGATTGCGGTCAGGGCCGGGTACCTCAGACGGTGCAGCGGGTTCATGTGGCGCGAGGAGTGTGAGTTGATATCTGTTTCAACTCCGCTTGCTTAGGTTCCGATGGTCATAGCGGGGAGGAAATGGTGGGCTATGGTGGACAGCGGTTCAATGGTGAACCTTCTGCCGTCGCAGATGGTGGATGATTTGGAGTTGGTTTGGCGGAAATGCGCAATGGGTCTCTGCATGCTTAACAGAGGGGAGTGTTGTGTGGATGGGGTTGTTGAGGAGGAGGAGGTTGAGGTTGCAAGGGTCCGTAAGCCTCTTTCTTTTCTTTTGGATGATTGTGGGGATGTGATTTTGGGAAGGCCTTTCATGTTTGGGTTCCAAGCAAAATTTTTTTTTGATCCGGAGGCGGGAACGGAGGCCTTGACGGTGGAGTATTTGTCCGGCGGAAGGTTTGAGACAACTATCTGAGATCACGGGAAAGGGAAGCAAAGAAGAGTGTTGGAGTATGAGGAGGAACCGGACGCAGAGTTGGCCTGCGACGGGCGACCCTTGGAGGATTTTTTCTAGTCAACAGAGGAGACCGCACGGAACAAGCTCCGGTTTTGGGCGGGCGGTTGACTAATGAGGAGCAGGGAGGAGGAGGAAGGAAAGTGCAGGGCGCGCACGTTGCAGAAGTAAGTCCCTTTTCTCAGTATGCATTGCCCAAGGGTACTACACTTTGAAAACCCTATCATCGTGCCACACTTGTGAGCAAAGGCAAAAGCCGCGGTGCCGTTCTGTGCAGGACTTACAGCAAAGGATGCGTGTGGATGATGCGGTGCAATGCGGGCAAGTACAAGCCGGTGTCATGAAAGGTCAAACCAAGGAATAAGCCGATGCCCCAGGCACTGAACGGACCGCTTTGACCAATTGCTGGTCGCGGGACCCTTTGGTCACGCCAATTAAGGCTTTGGGGTGGGTTACTAGTTTGGTGGGGATCACGGAGGAGCGGATTGCAGCTTTCAATTTTGGCCTAACAGGATGGTTGAGTAGGGAGGAGCATGAGTTGCTGATTTTGGTTCTGGTTCTTTGGGAAAGAGCACTTGCATTCGGACCTGAAGAGCAGGGGCTCCTGAAAAACAATATTGGCGACCCCTATGTCATCCCCACTGCCAATCACAAGCCATGGCAGATCAAGCCTGTTCCAATACCGCGGGCGGTCCGGGAGCAGTTTCTGGAGTTGGTACGGGAGCGGGTGAAGACTGGCCTTTACAAACAGTCAATGTCTAGTTACTCCTGTCCAATCTTTGCGGTGGTTAAGCAGGAAGGAAAGTCATTGAGGATTTTCCATGATCTATAGTGGCTCAACTCCTTTACAATCCGGGACGCAGGACAGCCCCCTCACGTTGACAATTTCCTTGAGTCAATGGCGGGGCGCGCTTGTTCCGGTTAAGTGGATGTGATTGGGGGATACAACCAGCGCAAGTTGGATCCTTGCTTGCAGCCTCTAATGGCATTTGAGACTGGGTTGGGAAGAATGCAGCTGACTTGGCTCCCGCAGGGCGCAACCAATTCTGTGGCGGTGTACCAGGCGCAAATGGCTTGGATCCTGAAAGACGATCTTCCGGAGGGAGTCCAAATCTTCATCAACAACGCGGGCATCAAAGGTCTGAAATCCAATTACAGGGGAGCAGAGTTGGTTGAAGTTCCCGGCGTCCCAAGTTTTGTGTGGGAATACGCCCAGACGTTGGAACGCATCCTGTTTCGCATCAAGGAGGCGGGCCTGACGGTGTTGGGGACGAAGTTGGCAGTTTGTGTCCCGGAGCTCAAAGTCCTTGGCCATGTTGTTGCTTCCAACAGCCGGCGCATTGCAGAGAAAAAGCGGAACAAGGTCCTCAAATGGCCGACCCCGCAAACGGTGCTGCATATCCTTCAGTTCTTGGGATTATGTAGCTATGTCCGTATGTTCATTGAGAGGTTTGCGGAGGTGGCAAGCCCGCTCCTATCACTAACGCGGAAAGGCGCGGAGTGGAATTGGGGAGAAGAGTGCAATAGCGCATTCCAGAAGCTCAAGGAGATTGTGGGATGTGACATTGTGCTCCGCGACCTTGACTACAATGCAGGAGGAATTAGGCTAGCGGTTGATTCCAGCTAATTTGGCGGGGGGGGGGGTTCTCACTCAAGAGGACAACGGCAAGGATAGGCTGGTGCTTTACAAGTCAGTCACCTTCACTCCGACGGAAAGCCGGTACTCTCAGCCAAAGTTGGAGTTGTGCAGGGTCACCAAGATTGTGTGGCGGCTCCAGTATCTTTTGTGGGGGGTTCACTTTGAGCTTTTGGTGGATGTGGAGGCGCTGGCGCAGATGATCAATTCCCCGGAGTTGCCCAACGCTCCCATGACCAGGTGGGTGGCGTTTCTTCAACTTTTCTCCTTTGCTGTTGTTCATGTTCCGGGGAAAGCGTTCACTATGCCCAACGCGTTGTCGCGGTATCCAAGGGACAACCCATTGGAGGACCCAGAACTACTCCATTTGGAGACCCCAGTTGTCAAGGTAGGGGTTGTGGAGGCAGACGTTCAGCTGCCTCTCTGGCAGACCGGGCGGTACGCAATCCTTTGTGACTACTTGCAGGACTTTTGTTTTCCCAATGGAACTACGGACAAGGACATGCAATGGGTAAAGCCGCAAGCGGGGAACTTCTATGTACAGGAGGGGCAGCTTTGGCGGCGGAAGACCCCGGTTCCTCTTGTGGTTACCACTGCAAGGGCGGATCAGGAAGCTATCCTCTGAAGCCTTCACAACAACCTTGGTCATCAAGGGGAGGTCAAAACGCGGAGGCGGGTGAAAGAGCGGTTCTGGTGGCTGGGGGTAGTGTGTGCGGTACGGGAATGGTTGGCATCCTGCAAAGCCTGTCAAGGGCGGAGCGTGAGATTGCCTAAGGAAGTTGGAAACCCCACACGGGAAGACGCCCTCTTTGTTCATCAAGTCTTGCTTGATGTCCTCCACATCAAGGCCGGTAAGTTTGCCTATCTGCTTGTCGCGCGGGACAACCTGTCTGGTTGGGCGGAGGCGCGTCCGTTGGTCAAGCTCTTGGCGGAAAAAGTTGCTCTATTTCTGGAGGAAGATTGGTTCGCGCGGTACGGGTTGCTTTGTCTGGTTACAGTGGACAGAGGGGCTGAGTTTTGCAGCCGTTTTTTCGAGTTGGTGAAGAGTTGCGGAGCCAAGTTTGGCCGGGTAACAGAGTACTATCCCGAGGGGGTCTGCATGATTGAACGTGGGCATCAACCAATCAAGGACGGCCTGGTCAAGATGTGCGGGGAAGATGGGAAGCGCTGGCAGGAGACCCTTCCAATGGTTCTGTTTGCGGATTGGATTTTGGTGAAGCGGTCAACAGGCTACTCGCCGTACAAGTTACTTTTTGGACAGCACCCCGTGCTTCCGGTGGACATTGAGTTGGAGACATTCCTGGGGGTTGACTGGTGGAAGGTGAAGACTTCCGCCAAATTGCTCAAGGCTCGCGCCAAACAGCTCCTTTGATGGGATGGGATGCTTGCAAAGACCGCAGACCGGCTGAAGAAAACTCAGACGGCATTGGTGCGCTATTGGGATCAGCGCTGCTTGCATTGTCTCCAGGATCCCTTGCGGACAGGGGATTTGGTGCTCCTGTACAACCGGAGTCTGGAGTCTCAGTGGGGGAAGTTGTTTGCTAACCGGTGGAACGGCCTGTTCCGCGTGTTGTCCAAGTTTGAGGGCCGCAGCTATCAGTTGGAGGAATTAGACGGTACTCCGCTGAAACAGAAGGCGGCAGCTTCGCATGTCAAGCGCTCCTTTGCGCAAGGATCTACCTTGTTTGAAGAGACGGCAGAAGGGGGTGACGGATCTGACAAGGGAAGTGTGGAGCGCAGCAATGGTGTTGGAACGCAATCCGGGGATTAGTCTTTGGGCAGAGAAGCAGAGACCATGCTGTTGCGACGGAGTAGGGGGTTGCGACCAGCTGGGGACAGTGGCCAAGTTGGGGGGGGAGGTAGAGGGGGTAGGGGATAAGTTTTGATTTGGTGAGGGGGTGCTCTAGCCGGTTCACAGCCGGAACAACTAGACACCTTGTTTCTCTATGTTTCTTTCTTATCTGGATTGTGGGGTCCTTGCTGGCTTGGTGTTTTTGCAGGAAACAGGGGAGCAGCATGAAGCTGGGTCCGTGAACGCGAGGACAAGCCCCGCGGAACCGGGATGCAAGGACAATCCCGCGGATGGGGGAAGCGGGACAAAGAGCGATTTGCAGGGGGTCTATGGGCGTTGCGCAAAAAAAAGGTGTTCTTTTCTATTTTTCCTCTCTTTTGGTTTCTTTTTCTCTTTTTCTTTTCTCTCAGGATATCTTGAGGATGGTTGGTAGGTATGGGAATAAGCTTGATTTGGTGAGGGGGTGCTCTAGCCAGTTCACAGCCGGGACAACTAGACACCCCAGAATGTCCGTTCTCTTACTCTCTCTCTCTCTCTCTTCCCTTACGGTGGCGCACGCTGGTGTTTTGGTTGTTGTGTTTGTTACAGGAAGGGTACGGGGAACTGTGTGGCAGTTTGTCTGGGGCGGTCCAGGTGCCTCTTTTGGAACGGCTAGTCACTTACGGTTTCTCACAAAGCAAAGCGCGCGGATGCGGACTCAACCTCAAGCTCACTCTCACAAAGCGCAGTAGCCCACTTTTTCTCAGAAGGTTAGGACTTCGCGCGGATATGTGTATTTTCTTAATGAAAAGGAAGTGCGGTACAACCAAAAAGAAGAAAAGAAGAAGGAATAGGGGCGGGGCAATGCGCCTAAGCCATCTTGATCATTTCCTCCATTTCCGCCCTTGATGAAACCAGTAAAGCCCAGAAAGACGCCAGGAGCTTGTGTTGGGATTCCAAGGATTGAGCGCCGGGGATTGCGAGGAAGTCCCAAAGCATTGTGGTTGACCTTTCCGCAAAAGCCTCAAAGCCGGCCGCCGGGAGCACCATTAAAATTGGAATTTTCGGGATCTTGGGAGGGCTGGGGGGAGGAGCAGCCGGTGAAGATGGGGCCTCCGGGGAAACAACTGGGGGGCTTGGTCCAGCTGGAGGCAATGATGGAACGACAATGGGTGACGGAGGCGGAGGGACGTTGGGGGTGGTAGGCCTCTCATCTGAGGCCGCTGGTGGCGCGGGCGGTGTCTGCGGTTCTGGACGAGGAGCAGAGGGTGCTGGCGCAGCTGCAGGTCTTCCACAAAGCCTTGGGTCCGGTACCGTTTGGTTCACGCCGTCCCATGCGCGGGTTGCCGCGCGCCATTCCTCCAAGGTTTTGTATTTGCCCCTTTGCGGAAGTCTGGCCCGGCGGAGAGGTGATTCCAAGTTGCGGCTCACCTGCAAGGTGGTGGGTGATGGGGCTTGGGGGCGGCGGGATGGGGGTGAACCGGGGGGTTTCAAAAAGCCTTCCGAGACCAACTTGTTGTCCAAAACCACAAACGGGTCCAGACGAGCACTCTTGCGCCGTGTGGTGTCAATTTATAGACACGGATTGGGGACTGCGTTGCGGCTGCGCGCTCAGCATTGGAGGTAAGCGGGCTCAGCATTAGGGTATGCAGAGTGCTCAGCAGCGGCAGCTTCTGGATCAGCCACAGCCGCTGTTTGGCTCTGCACCTGGTGGACAGGTCGGGCTCAGCATCAAATGCAGCATGGGCAGCAATCCGCCCTGGAGATCGGATTTGGAAGGTAGTGCGCTTGACTAGGTTTGCGGGAGCGCCGGTTTGGATACGTAGGGACGGAGCAATCTGCGGGATATGAAGGAACATTGCGCGCGCGGATCATGCCGTATATTACCGAACACCCACGACGGGCGCAGACAAATGGATACAGACAGGCGCGGGGGGCTCCGAGTAGGGAGCGGTGCGAGGACCGCGTCATGAGAAGGACAAACTGGATGGACGGAATGGCGTACGGACAAGGGGGGGAGTTTGGTACGGAGGAGGTGGGGAGAGGAAGCTAGGGTTTCTGTTTTGGGATTGTTTTCTGTTTCTTTGTCATACTGTCATTTGCGCGTGTACTTAGGTTAGGTTTGAGGGGGAGGACTTATCCTCACTCCCAACTCCGGGTTAGAGGAGGGAGGCATGCATGGATGCAGAGGAGGAAGAATCACATCACATCATTGGATTGGATCACTCATCTCACCAGGAGATTAAAGGAACTCATACCGGATACACATCCAGGTGGAAAGTTCTTAGGATTGAAAGATTGGCAATTTCTCTCTCTCTCTACTTTTCTTTATCTCTTTATCTCTTTATTTCCATTTCTCATTTGAGTGCAACTTTGGACATCCTCATCTCCTTTCAAATGCAGGGAACCGTTAACTTCCAAACCTTGGGACAATTATAGGGGGATAACCTTTATTCTTTCCACATCTGGGGGTCTGGCCGGGAAGTAACCTTCCGTTTCTTGTCTTTCAAAGGTAACTGGGCGCGATTTCCTATTCATACCTCCCTACAGTCGCTCCTTCTCCTTCCGTCTCCGGGTCCGCTACTCCAACCCCACTCTTGTCTTCAATCCCTCCTCCTCCCCCTCCCTCCGCTCCACCCAGGACAAGCTACGCCATTCAACCATTGGTCTCCAGTGACCATGAACCCACTCGTCCGGTTTTGCATCAGGCCGCACAACTACCCTCACATCCAATTCAACACCGCGGATGTGGAGCAATTTATCTTGAGATACAAAGGTATTGCAGATGTGGAAGGTGCGTCAGACGCTGATAAGGCCCGGATTGTTGTCCTGTTCATTATGGACAAAGAGAAGCTCCGGGATGTGGAGGAAATGTAAGTCTAAAAGAATCAAGATTGGCCAAAACTGAAGGCGGAGATCCTAACGCAATGGGGTAGGCGCAAACCTTGATTCTGGGAAAGCAATTTTGACCGCACGGCCTTGGAGGCGAGCGTGCCCAGAGGGGTCAGAACGCGGGTGGAGCTGGTGGAGTACACCTCGACATTTGATTGGATCTATTGGTACTTGTCAAAGAAAAAGGTGGTGGCGGGACAGACGGGGGCCATGAAACGCGCGTTTCTGGGCGGTTTAGGCGCTCAACTCCGGGCAAGGGTGCAGCGGCATCTTGACAATCACAACTTGGTAAAGCGGTCACTGGACGGGAGCATTGTGCTCCTTCCGGAGTTGGCTGTCATTTGCCGGGCTGTGGAGAGTGAGCTCAACGTAGAGGAGCTTATTGAGGACACTGCTAAGTCCTTCCCAGGGGGACCAAAGAAATACGCCCCCCAGGTTCCCGCTCCGGTGCAATTTCCGGCCCCAGTTCCACCTACTTCCACGCGTGTTTTGGTTCCTCAACCCGCGCCTGCCCCCAGGAAGCGAATTGACGGAACTGATGAAGGACCTGAAGATCTGCATGAGCTGTATGGGCCAGCAGTAGCCGCAAGGGCCTCCATCTCACATGGTGGAAGGGTTTCGGCCGCCCGGTACCTTTGTGCCAAGGGGGTGCTTGTACTGCGGGGCAAACAGTCATTGGCGATTGGCGTGCAAGGAGCTTACAAAGGATCTGAGCGCGGGATTGGTTCAAACGGCAAGGATGGGGTACATGTTTCCGACGGGCAAACAGATTCCGATGGAGCCCAGCCAGCCAACCACAATGCAGCAGGTGTTCACACGGGGTCAGGAGGCGGGAACAACGGCGCAAGCATCACTGGGCATCGTTCCCGGTCCCGGATCGTGGCAACCACCTTGGGTGGAAGCTGAGGTAAGGGTGGTGGCAACGGAAAAAAGGTGGCGGTCTCCAATAAAATGGAGGTGGACGCAAAGGAGCGATCCCCATCGGCCGGGCGCGTGCCCGGAACCAAGGCTCTGGCAGCAAACCCTGTAGGGAAGAAGAAAGCGGCAGACATTGTGCAAAGGGTGATGGGTAACAAGACTCCAGTTCCGCTGACCTTGCGGGAACTGGCGGCTGTGTCTTGGGTGGTGGTAGACGAGATGGTTCAGGCGTTGCGGGATTGCGGTCAGGGCTGGGTACCTCAGACGTTGCAGTGGGTTCATGTGGCGCGGAAGGAGGAGGGGCACGGGGAGTGCAAGTTGAAATTGGTTTCGACTCCGCTCGCTTATGTTCCAATGGTCATAGTGGGAAGGAAGGTGTGGGCTATGGTGGACAGCGGTTCAATGGTGAACCTGCTGCCATTATGGATGGTGGATGATTTGGGGTTGGTTTGGCGGAAATGCGCGATGGGTCTTTGCGCGCTTAAGGGAGGGGAGTGTTGTGTGGATGGAGTAGTCAAGGAGGAGGAGGTTGAGGTCGCAAGGGTCCGGAGGCCTCTTTCTTTTCTTTTGGTTGATGTGGGGATGTGATTTTGGGAAGGCTGTTCATGTTTGGGTTTTGAGCACAAATGTTTTTCAATCCAGAGGCAGGAACGGAGGAATTGACAGTGGAGGATTTGTCCAGCAGAAGGTTCAAGATGACTATCTGGAATCACTGGCAAGGGAAGCAGAGGAGAGTGTCAGAGTATGAGGAGGAACCGGATGCGGAGTTGGTCTGCAACGGGCGACCTTTGGAGGATTTTTACAAGTGGACCAAGGAGACCGCGCGGACCCTATCATTGTGCCACACTTGTGAGCAAAGGCAAAAGCCACGGTTCTGTTCTGTGCAGGACTTACAGCAAAGGATGCGTGCGGATCATGCAGTGCAATGCAGGCAAGTACAAGCCGGTGTCAGAGAGGGTTTGACCAAGGAATGAGCCAATGCCCCAGGAACTGAATGGACCGCTTTGACCAATCGCTTGGTTGTGGGACCCTTGGGTCACGCTGATTAAGGCTTTGGGGTGGGTTACTAGTTTGGCGCGGATTGCAGCTTTCAATTTTGGCCCAATGGGATGGTTGAGTACGGAGGAGCGTGAGTTGCTGATTTTGGTTCTGGTTCTTTGGGAAAGAGCGCTTGTGTTTGGACCGGAAGAGCGGGGGCTCCTGAAAAACAATATTGGCGACCCCTATGTCATCCCCACTGCCAATCACAAGCCATGGCAGATCAAGCCTATTCCAATACCGCGGGCGGTCCGGGAGCAGTTTCTGGAGTTGGTATGGGAGCGGGTGAAGACTGGCCTATACAAAAAGTCAATGTCTAGTTACTCCAGTCTGATCTTTGCGGTGGTTAAGCAGGACAGAAAGTTGTTGAGAATTGTTCATGATTTGCAGCGGCTCAACTCCTTTACAATCAGGGACAAAGGAAAGCCCCCTTGTTTTTACAAGTTCCTTGAGTCAATGGCGGGGTGCGCTTGTTACGGTTTAGTGGATGTGATGGGGGGATACAACCAGGTGGAGTTGGATCCTTGCTTGCGGCCTCTAACGGCATTTGGGACTGGGTTGGGAAGAATGCAGCTGACTTGGCTCCCGCAAGGCGCGACCAATTTTGTGGCGGTGTACTAGGCGCAAATTTCTTGGATCCTGAAGGATGATCTTCCGGAGGGAGTCCAAATCTTCATCGACAACGCGGGCATCAAAGGTCTGAAATCTGATTACAGGGGAGCGGAGCTGGTTGAAGTTCCCAGCGTCCAACGTTTTGTGTGGGAATATGCACAGACACTGGAACGCATCCTGTTTAGCATTGAGGAGGCAGGACTGATGGTGTCAGGGAAGAAGTTGGCGGTTTGTGTCCTGGCGCTCAAAGTCCTTGGCCATGTTGTTGCTTCCAATGGCCGGCGCATTGCAGAGAAAAAGCGGAAAAAGGTCCTTGAATGGCCTACCCCGCGGACGGTGTTGCATATCCTTCAGTTCTTGGGATTATGTAGCTATGTCCTTATGTTCATTGAGAGGTTTGCGGAGGTTGCAAGCCCTCTCCAATCACTAATGCGGAAAGGCGCAGAGTGGAAGTGGGGGGAAGAATGCAATCGCCCGTTCCGGAAGCTCAAGGAGATCGTGGGATGTGACATTGTGCTCCGCAATCTCGACTACAACACGGGAGGAATTAGGCTAGCAGTTGATTCCAGCAAATTTGGCGCAGGGAGGTTCTCACTCAAGAGGACGACGGCAAGGATGGGCAGGTACTTTACAAGTCAGTCACCTTCACCCCAACAGAAAGCCGGTACTCTCAGCCAAAGTTGGAGTTGTGCGGGGTCACCAATATTGTGCGGCAGCTCCAGTATCTTTTGTGGGGGGTTCACTTTGAGCTTTTGGTGGATGTGGAGGCGCTGGCGCAGATGATCAATTCCCCGGAGTTGCCCAACGCTCCCATGACCAGGTGGGTGGTGTTTCTTCAACTTTTCTCCTTTGCTGTTGTTCATGTTCCGGGGAAAGCGTTCACTATGCCCAACGCGTTGTTGCGGTATCCAAGGGACAACCCGTTCAAGGACCCAGAACTGCTCAATGTGGAGACCCCAGTTGTCAAGGTAGGGGTTGTGGAGGCAGACTTTCAGCTGCCGCTCCGGCAGACCGGGCGGTACGCAATCCTTTGTGACTACTTCCGGGACCTTTGTTTTCCCAATGGAGCTACGGAGAAGGACATGCGATGGGCAAAGCGGCGGGTGGGGAATTTTTACGTACAGGAGGGGCAGCTTTGGCGGAGGAAGACTCTGGTTCCTCTTGTGGCTACCCCTTCAAGGGCGGATCAGGAAGCTATCCTCCGGAGCCTTCACCACAATCTTGGTCATTGAGGGGAGGTCGAGACGCGGAGGCGGGTCAGAGAGCGGCTCTGGTGGCTGGGGGTAGTGCGTGCGGTGCGGGAATGGCTGGCGTCCTGCAAAGCCTGTCAACGGCGGAGCGCAAGACTTCCCAAGGAAGTCGGAAACCCCACAGGGGAAGACGCCCTCTTTGGTCGAGTCTTGCTTGATGTTGTCCACATCAAGGTTGGTAAGTTCGCCTGTCTGCTTGTTGCGCGGGACAACCTGTCCGGTTGGGGGGAAGCGCATTTGTTGGTCAAGCTCTTGGCAGACAAAGTTTCTCTATTTCTGGAGGAAGATTGGTTTTCGCGGTACGGGTTGCTTTGTCTGGTCACAGTGGATGTAGGGGCTGAGTTTTGCGGCCGTTCGGTTGAGTTGATGAAGAGTTGCAGAGCCAAGTTTGGCTGAGTAACAGAGTACTATCCCGAGGGGGCCGGCATGATTGAGTGCGGGCATCAGCAAATCAAGGATTCCCTGGTCACGATGTGCGGGGAGGACGGTAAGCGGTGGCAGGAGACCCTTCTGATGGTTCTGTTTGCGGATTGGATTTTGGTGAAGCGGTCGACAGGCTACTCGCCGTACGAGTTACTTTTCGGGCAGCACCCCGTGCTTCCGGTGGACATTCAGTTGGAGACGTTCCTGGGGGTTGAATGGTGGAGGGTGAAGACTTCCGCCGAATGCTTGAGGCTTGTGCCCAACAGCTCCTTTGACGGGACAGAATGCTTGCAAAGGCCGCGGACGGGCTGAAGAAGACTTGGACGGCATTGGTGCGCTATTGGGAAAAACGCTGCTTGCATTGTCCCTGGGATCCCTTGCGTAAGGGGGATTTGGTGCTCCGGTACAACCAAAGTCTGGAGTCTCAGTGGGGGAAGTTGTTTGCTAACGGGTGGAACGGCCCGTTCCGCGTGTCCTCCAAGTTTGAGGGCAGCAGATATCAGTTGGAGGAATTAGACGGTACTCTGCTGAAACGGAAGGCGGCGGCTTTGCATATCACCCGCTTCTTTGCGCAAAGATCTACCTTGTTCAACAAAATGGCGGAAGGGGGTGAAGGATCAGAAGAGGGGAGTGTGAAGTGAGGCAATGCTGTAGGAACGCAATCCGGGGATTTGTCTTTGGGCAAAGAAGCAGAGACTGTGCCGTTGCAACGGAGCAGGCGGTTGCCACCAGCTGGGGACAGTGGCCAAGTTGGGGGGGGAGGTAGAGGGGGTAGGGGATAAGTTTTGATTTGGTGAGGGGGTGCTCTAGCAGGTTCACAGCCGGAACAACTAGACACCCCAGAATGTTTGTTTCTCTATGTTTGTTTCTTATTTGGATTGTGGGGTATTTGCTGGCTTGGGGTTTTTTGCAGGAATTGCAGGCGCGGCACAAAGCCGGGTCCGTAAACGCAAGGACAATCCCCGCGGAACCGGGACGCGTGGGCAATCCCGCGGATGGGGGAAGCGGGACAAAGAGCAATTTGCAGGCGGTCTACGGGCGTTGCGCAAAAAAAAAGGGTGTTATTTTCTATTTTTCTTCTCTGTTGGTTTCTTTTTCTCTTTTTCTTTCTCTCAGGATATCTCAAGGATGGGTGGCTGGTATGAGAATAAGCTTTATTTGGTGAGGGGGTGCTCTAGCCAGTTCACAGCCGGGACAACTAGACACCCCAGAATGTCCATTATCTTACTCTCTCTCTCTCTTGCCTTACGGTGGCGCGCGCTGGTGTTTTGTTTGTTGTGTTTGTTACAGGAAGGGTACAGGGAACTGTGTGGCAGTTTGTCTGGGGCGGTCCAGGTGCCTCTTTTGGAATGGCTAGTCACTTATGGTTGCTCACAAAGCAAGCGCGTGGGCGCGGACTCAATCTCAAGCTCACTCTCACGAAGCGCGGTTGCGCACTTTTCTCAGAGGTTAGGACCTTGCGCGGACACATTTATTTTCTTAATGGAAAGGGAAGCGCTGTACAACAACAAGAAGAGAAGAAGTAGAGGAAAGGGAAAAGGGGAAAAGTGGGGGCGATGCGCCTAAGCCATCTTCATCATTTCCTCCATTTCCCCCCTCAAGGCCGCCAGTAAAGCCCGGAAAGATTCCAGGAGTTTGCGCCGGGATTCCGAGGATTGTGCCCTGGGGATTGCGAGGAAATTCCGGAGAATTTTGGTTGACCTTTCCGCAAAAGCCTTGAAGCCAGCCGCCAGGAGCGCCATTATGATTGGAATCTCCGGGATCTTGGGAGGGCTGGCTGGAGGAGCGGCCGGTGGAGATGGGGCCCCCAGGGAACCAACAGGGGGGCTTGGTCCAGATGGAGGCAATGACGGGAAAACTATAGGTGATGGAGGCGGAGGGACTTCAGGGGTCGTAGGCCCCTCATCCAAGGCCGCTGGTGGCGCGGGCGGTGTTGGCGGTCCCGGAGGAGGAGAAGGGGGTGCTGGCGCGGCCGCGGGTCTTCCAAAGAGTCTTGGGTCCGGTACTGTTTGGTTCACGCCGACAGCGGCGGCCCAAGCGCGGGTCCCCGCGCCCCATTCCTCCGAGGTTTTGTATTCTCCCCTTTGCGGAGGTCCGGCCCGGCGGAGAGGTGATGCCGAGTTGCGGCTCACGTGCAAAGTGGTGGGAGGCGGGATGGAGGTGAACCGGGTCGTGTCCACTAGCCTTCCAAGATCAACTTGTTGTCCCAAACCACAAACAGGTCTGTACGAGCCCTCTTGCGCGGCCTGGGGCAAGAGCTGGATTGGGGGGGGAGCTTGAGGGATGCTGTTGCTAAGCAAGCAGCAATGATGGCCCCGACAACAAGCAACACAGGGGCGTCGACCGGGGATGATTGAACACGCGTGCCCATTCCAGGCGCAGAACTCGCATGGGAGCATGATGGCGATAGAGAGGAGGGAAGACAAGGAAGGTGGTGGTGGGAGTGGTGGGGGTGGAGTGGAAGTAGCGGAGGTGGTGGTATGGTGAAGCAATGGGAAACTTCTGGGGACAGAACTCAAGTTGGGGGGGGGATGTGGTGTCAATTTATAGAAAAGGATTGGGGACTGCGTTGCGGCTGTGCCCTCAGCATTGGAGGCAAGTGGGATCAGCATTAGGTTATGCAGAGTGCTCAGCAGCGGAAGCTGCTGGATAAGCCGCAGCCGCTGTTTGGCTCCGCACCTGGTGGACAGGTTGGGCTCAGCATTGAATGTGGCGTGGGAGGCAATCAGCCCCGGAGATCGGATTTGGAAGGTAGTGCGCTTGACTAGGTTCACGGGCGCGCCGGTTCGGATACGTAGGGGCGGAGCAATCCGCGGGCTATGAAGGAACGGATGGAGCGCGCGCGCAAGCGAGCCAATCATGCAGGATATTACCAAACACCCACAACGGGCGCGGACAAACGGATATGTACAGGCGCGGGGGGCTCCAAGTAGGGTGCGGTGTGAGGACTGCGTCATGAGAAGGACAAACCAGATGGATGGAACGGCGTACGGACAACGGGGGGAGTTTGGTACGGAGGAGGTGGGGAGAGGAGGCTAGGGTTTCTGTTTTGGGATTGTTTTCTGTTTCTTTGTAATACTGTCATTTGTGCGTGTACTTAGGTTAGGGTTGAGGGGGAGGACTTATCCTCACTCCCAACTCCAGGTTATAGGAGGGAGGCATGCATGGATGCAGAGGAGGAAGAATCACATCACATCATTGGATTGGATCACTCATCTCACCAGGAGATTAAAGGAACTCATACCGGATACACATCCAGGTGGAAAGTTCTTAGGATTGAAGGATTGGCAATTTCTCTCTCTCTCTCTCTACTTTTCTTTATCTCTTTATATCTTTATTTCTATTTCTCATTTGAGTGCCACTTTGGACATCCTCATCTCCTTTCAAACGCAGGGAACCGTTATCTTCCCAACCTTGGGAAAATTATAGGGGGATAACCTTTATTCTTTCCACAGCGGCCTGGGGCGAGAGCTGGATTGGGGGGGAGCTCAGGGCCTGCTGTCGCTAAGCGAGCGGCAACGGTGGCGGCGACAGCAAGCAACACAGGCGCGTTGACCAGGGATGATTGAACACCTGTGCCCGTTCCGGGCGCAGAACTTGCATGGGAGCATGATGGCAATGGAGCGGGAGGAAGACTGGGGAAGGTGGTATTGGGAGTGGTGGGGGTGGGAGTGGAAGTAGCGCAGGTGGTGGTATGGCGAAGCAATGGAAGACTTCTGGGGGCAGAACTTAGATTTGGGGGGGATGTGGTTTCAATTTATAGAAACGGATTCGGAACTACGTTGTGGCTGCGCGCTCAGCATTGGAGGCAAGCGGCCTCAGCATTAGGGTATGCGGAGTGCTCAGCAGCAGCCGCTGTTTGGCTCCGCACCTAGTGGACGGGTCGGGCTCAGCATCAAATGCGGCGGGGGCGGCGATCCGCCCCAGAGATTGGATTCGGAAGGTAGTGAGCTTGGCTAGGTTCGTGGGCACGCCGGTTTGGATACGTAGGGGAGGAGCAATCCGCGGGCTATAAAGGAATGGATGGAGCGAGCGCGCAAGCGCGCGGACCATGCCGGATATTACCGGACAACCACGACGGCCACGGACAGGCCGGGGGGGCTCCGGGTAGGGCGGGGTGCAAGGAAAGCGTCATGAGAAGGACAAACCGGATGGACAGAACCGCGTACGGACGTTGGGGGGAGTTTGGTACGGAGGTGGGTAGAGGAGGCTAGGTTTTCTGTTTTGGGATTCTTTTCTGTTTCTTTGTCATACTGTTAGATGCGCGTGTACTTAGGTTAGGGTTTAGGGGGAGGACTTATCCTCACTCTCAACTCTGGGTTCGGGAGGAGGGAGTCATGGAAGGAGGAAGAGAATCAGACCATCACATCATCGGATTGGATCACTCATCTCACCAAGAGATTAAAGGAACTCATACCGGATACACATCTAGGTGGAAAGTTCTTAGGATTGAAGGATTGGCAATTTCTCTCTCTCTCTACTTTTCTTTATCTCTTCATCTCCTCATTTCTATTTCTCATTTAAGTGCAACTTCAGACATCCTCATCTCCTTTCAAACGCAGGGAACCGTTAACTTCCAAACCTTGGGACAATTATAGGGGGACAACTTCTATTCTTTCCACACCGGTTGGAGAGAAGGTTTTGAAATAGTCTAGGCCTTCTATTTGATTGAATCCTTGGACACATAGTCTAGCCTTATACTTGATAGGATCACCATAACAGTTCTCTTTGAGCTTATACGTCCAGACTGTCCGTAGGGGATCCTTCAGTTCCGGTCCTTCATAGTCCTCCCAAACTTCTAGGGATTTGATTGAGCTTAGTTCTGTGTCCATGGCCTTAATCCATCTTTTGCCTTCTTCACACGTTACAACATCATCATAGCTTTTTGGCTTGTAGTAGTGAAAGTATCCATACCTCTGCGGAGGACGTAGAGACAAGCGGTCTCAAAGGGTCCTTGTGAGTTGTGTTGGTTCTGCAGTTTTTGTTTGAGAGGGTTGAGGTTGATGGTCTGATCCGTCTGATTGATGATCTTTGGACAAGTGTCTCAGCTGAGAGAGGAAATTGTTATCATCCAATGGTTCAGAGTTGGAGTGGGATTTGTCCTTGGACTCTCCTGAGGATGATTCTTCAGCTGCATCCCTGTATTCTGTGTACGCTGGCGTGTTTGAGACAGGAGAAGCATTAGGGGGTTGATGAGTTTTCAGGTTCTTGTCTACTCCTTCATTGTTGTTTTCTGATATCTCATCCTCAAAGAGAAGAAGGTTTGAATGTTGAGGATTTGCCATCTTGATAAAATTAATTTTCTTGGTGAGAATGACAGAATTGGATTTATTCAGGATTCTGTATGAATGAAGGAGAGGGTTGAAGCCTACAAGGATTCCTTCTGCCCCTTTTTACTTAAACTTCTGACCTTTTTCTCTTCTAGACGAGAGGTAGACGCACGGATTCCCGATTGGTTTCACAAATCCCAGAGGCAATTCATATCCGTGTATTCTGGCCCAGGTTGATTCATGGTGTCAATCTCTGTGGATTTGATTCAGCATGAGAGAACTTGCCTTGATCACCTTGTGCCATAAGTTTGCAGGAAGGTGTCCATCCTTAAGCATGGTTTTAGTGGATTCAATTAGGGTTCTGTTGGCCTGTTCCGCTCTTCTGTTGTGCTCTGGGTGATAGGTTTCAGATATGATTTGACGTATGTGTTTGCCGTTTTAGAATTGTTTGATTTTTTGATTGAAAAATTCCAACCCTCTGTCTGAACATACTTTGGTTGGATAGTAGCCTCTTTGTCTATGTTCTTTTTCTATCACATCTATTAGGATCTCTGCCTTCTTGTCTTTCAATCCCATTGGAAAGGCGCCAATGTAGCCTATGGCGTTATCTACTAGGGTTTAGATTTAGCTGTGACCGCCCTTTGATTGCGGTTTGAGGGGTCCTATGAGGTCTAGGTGAATTCTTTCAAAGGCTTTGTTCACAGGTTGGGAGGTTTCTTTGAAGGATGCCTTTGTGATCTTGCCTTTGATGCAGTGGATACATTCAAATCTTTTCTTGACTTCTGGTGGGATATGTTTGGTTATTCTCTCAAGCCGGCTAACTGCTGCGTGCCCATGATTTCTGTGGATTTCCATCAATTTCTCCTTGTGAGAGTAGGCCAGAAGTGCAGATTTGGTGTTGTGTTGAGGGAACTTTGGGGTCTCCAGCGTATAGAGATTTCTGACTATTTTTCCACCAAACAGTCTTCTTTTGTCCTTCAACACCTGAAACTTCCCTTTCTTGCCCTTCAATACACATCTTGCCTTGTTTAGTGCTCCCACGCTCAGTAGTTTTATGGTTAGACTTGGTACGTAGTATACATTTGATAGTTCCAGCGTAAAGTCACCCCATATGAAGATGGCTGTACCTTTTCCTTTAATCTCTAACTTGGCTCCTTTCTTTCTGGTTTTGATACAGTCTTCTTTGCAGGGGGACATCTCCTTGAAGTACCTACTGTTTTTGACCATGTGGAGTGATGCTCCACTGTAAAGTATGAATTTAGATTTTGGGTCTCCGTGATCAATCCACGTTGTGAGTAGTGCCAGGTAGTGTGCTGAGGCGGTTGCCTTGGTTTTTTGGGCCTTTCATTTTGATTGGTCTTCTCTCCACCAGTCTGGTGCCAGGTCCGGATGAAGGTGCCAGCAATTGTTGGCTGAATGTAGCTTGTCTTGCTTGGGGTTGTGCCAGCCCTCCGTGCATCTTTGTCTCTCTCTGCTGTGTGCGTTATTAGTTGATGATTTGTTGTTTGCCAGGGCTATCTCAGATCTGTCATTTGGTCTGTCTTCAGAGCCTTGAGCTTTTGATTTGTTATTGCGTTGCGTGAGGTGGTTGAGCACGTAGTCAAATTAGACTTCCTTGTCCGTGTGCATGATCTGTCTCTTGAAATCCTTCATATTCTCAGGAAATTTGAATAGAATTAGGTAGGCCAAGATGCCGCTTGGGAGTGTGATTCCTACTTCCAGCATTTTCTTCAGGCAGACTTTGATCTTTGTTATGAATTCTTCAATTTTGTTCAATTTGAATTTTATATTAAGGAAGTCATTGAATATTCTTGCCCTGTTTGATGCTTGAGATGATGCGTATTTCTCTATGATGGCCTTCCATAGTAGCTTAGCCAAGTGCTTATTGGTTGGCGTTACAATGTTGTCGTAAGTCAATGGTTCTAGGCGGGAGATGAGAAGAAGTTTTATCTCATTGTTCACGTCTCCATCCACAATTGAGACTTCATTGTTTAAGGCCTTCACACAACCTCTTACGTCCAGTATGGCATACATCTTGTCTTTCCAGACGCGGTAATTGTCCTTGCTTAGCCTTGGATTGGTATCCAGAGCGGTTTTTGACATAGCTTGACAAAATCCTTCAGAGCCCGCCATTTTCCAGTTTCTTTGATTGAGTTGATTCCTGATTTGATAGAGCCTTGATTTTGGCTTTTAACCGTAATGAAGAAAAACTGAGATTGATTGAACAAGAAACTGGAAACTGACAGATGAAAGGAAATGAATCAACAGGCATTCTAGATAGAAGACGCAACGTATAAGTACCAACATCAGGCTTGAGGATCTTGACGTTAGTGGACATGAGGCTCAGAGAAGCATAGAGAAAATATAGTGAGATGAGACTAAGAAGAGAGAGATTCTTGTAAGTTGAGGTCACAGTCAAGGTGTGTAGGAGAAATGAAAAGGTTAGGAATCTCACCGGGCACACGGGTCATGAATGAGGATAGAGATGATGATGAGGATGATAGAATGAAAGAAACAGAATGGGAAAAGAAAGGAGAAGGAAAGAGTGCAAGTTGATTGATGAGTGATGAATGGATTGATGAGGGGGTGGGTTGTCAATGTTCTAGTCTTGTCTAGTTCTTTGGTTATGAGACCTCCTGAAGATAATCCTTTCCATTGAGCGCGGAACTTGAGAGAGGTAGACTACTCAGTCACTCTAGATTTGGAGTGTCTACATTCCCTTGATTTTGTCTCCGCGTTCCCATTGCAGTTGTTCCTCTCTGTTGTAAAATACTTAACATGTTGTAGCCTGTTTACGCGGTACCTGAGCCTCTCAGGCCGCCTGTCACTCTGTCAGCCCGTAGTCCCGCGGCTGCGTACTTTTCAGAGGCCTGGGGCTGCGTACGCGACCTTGAAGGGGTGACAGGGCTGTATCTCAGCCGCACGCGGGTGCATTGGCTGCCGTGGCTGCGTGCGGGAATTGTGAAAAAAAACTTTTCCGCCTGTAACTCCTGAAATATACACAACACCTCAATTCTGACTGAATTTTAGGTGTGAAACCTATACGTGAAAATGTGTGTGAAATATTTAATTGGCCAAAAAGGTCAATAATGGAGCCGTAGTATTTTGGTTTTTCTTTCCTTAATTATTTAAAAATACAAGGAGTTGGATTTCAAGGGTGGGGTCAGTGAGTGACCCTATCTAATTTTGGGTGGAAAATCCATTTCTGTAATAATATTTATGGTTTTCCTACTCCTTCTTAGGTTAATTGTATTATTATTATTTTTATGTTATTTTTGTTACTTTTGCAGCTTGGTCTGCAATAGTAGCAAGCTGACATAATTTCAGTTAAGCAAGCGTTTTCTGACCCTGAAGAGCGTCCACTTTGGCTGGAGTCCATGGCCGGAAAAAATTCCTCCCTGATAGCTTGCAATACTGGCACTTTAGTGCCGCCGCCGGATGACAATGTGGTGATAGGGGCATGTGGCATCTGGTGCGGAAGAAAAATGAATTTGGCAATCTAGTGCAACGCAAGTCCAGGTGGGTGTGCTTTGGTAACCATCAACGATTCCCATGTCACTATCTGGATACATATTTGTCTGTTGGTCAGACGGAATCCTTAAAATCCCTCCTATCCCTTGCAGTGCAGCAACTAATGCATGTCTTTCAATTTGATGCTGAGACGGCTTTCTTGTATGGCAACATTGATGCAACCGTCTATGTGGCTCAGGTGGCAGGATTTGAAGTCCCTGGGAAAGAGAACTGGGTCTGGAAGCTGAACAAGTTGCTTTATGGAACAAAGCAGGCTCCTCCCTGCTGGAAGTCCAACCTCTCCAAAACACTTGCAAAGCTGGGACTTACTCCATCCCAAGGAGATGAATCTCTCTTTGTCAACAAGGATAAAACCATGATGCTTCATATGCATGTCAACAATGGTCTTCTGGTGGGTACAAACCGTGATATGTTGTTAAAACTACTGGGACTTCTTGCAGAAGCTTACACCATAGGAACACAGGAGCAAATGGTACAACCTCTGGGGTACACCCTTGATTGACATGCCAATGGCTCTCTTGTGCTTCATCAGAACAACTTCTGTCTGAAGACTCTTTGGGAGCTGGGGTTGGAGATGTCATGCTTTTCACTTAAGGATTATTGTCTTCCCCACTTTGACATGTCCTCTCCTCAGTACCATCTACCTCAGTCTAAAAGCGTGACACAAATAAAAGCACAACATCAATAGTGCAATCCGCTATTTCCTCTGGCTTGCGCTGACCTTCCAATCTTGGCAACCAACTCAGTATATACTTGCAAACTTTGCAGTTAACTCCATACCGCTTGACCATCCATTATGAGATCCAATCTCCTTCCCTGGCCAATCAACAGCCTTGGACTTCCATCTTTGGTCATGCATTGTTTGTTAGTTTGCATCTATGTCTAACCAAGCCATAACTACTGTATAGTTTGCAATTGGACTAGTCCCTACCCTGCATACACTATTACCTCTCATTTGCATTACCTTCAACATCACTTGCTCCTATCCCAATTCGTCATGCAATTGTACGCTCAAATTCTATTGTCTTGCACTTACGCTAAGACCTCGGATCTATGCCACTGCTTCATTTCCTATCCCGTTCCTGTCATTCATTGCCTCACCGCTTCACCTGTAGTTAGCTCATCACCAGGTTGTATCTAGTCACTTTGGATTACTTTATAAAGGCTATCCCCTTGCCTGATGATTGTCTCCTCAGTTAGTTAATTTCATACGTTCTTGCATTTTGCTGCAACCTAGTTATCACATCGGACTCAGGTTGAGTTTCCTTCTTTGGAACACCTTCCATTCATCTTGCCGTATGTTGAGTGGCATAACCAAGTTCGCACTTTGCAACTGGGTCTTGCTATTCACACTTGCCCTTGAACTTGGTATTCCTTTGCGCTCACAATCATCTAAGAATTGCCCTATAGTACATTGGGTGGTCGTGTGACAGTAAATTAACTAACTCAACTCATCTATTGTAGCTTGCCAACCTATAGTAGACTTCTTCTTTTTGATGTCACGTACTCGCTCAACAGGGAACACTTCCCTTGCCCCTTACAATAATGAGATCCATTGGGTAGGGAAAACCAGCGCTCCTCGGGCCAAACAACCCTTAGATCCAGTTCCTCCTTCCAAATCGCCATCTGTGGAACCTCTTGATTATCCTTTGGCTCCTCCACTGGATGCTCCGACGGACCCTCTTGCGGAATTCGCAGACTCCAACCATTCTTCCAATGAAACCTTGACTTGTGGTAGACCAGGGGTTTGCACTACTGCTATTGAGCCCAATACTCCAACCCTGCTTTCAACATTGATCCAGGCCCTCACTCATGGTGCCCATCAATCTAGTCCAAGCACTCCTAGTTTTCGCACTCCAGGCATGGAACAACATGATCACTTCACAGGAGAACACCCTCATAAGCTTAGATCCTACCTACAGTCTTGTAAAATCATCTTTTCAAACAACTCCAACAATTTCCCTTCCAATAGACATAAAGTTATGTATGCTTTGTCCTTCTTAGGAGGTAGAGCCTCACAGTGGTTCAAACCGTATCTCAAACTTTTGTCCAACGACAGCCCCACTTGTATTCTCAACAACTGGGACAAGTTTGAGCAACAATTTTTCACCCTGTTTGGTGATCCCAACAAATTTTGAAACACCAAATACAAACTTAATAGTTTAGTTATGAAGGAGAATAGTAGAGCTTCCGTTTAAATTTCTCATTTTCAAACCTTGCAGTCTTGCATCCAGTGGAACGAGGCTGCTCTTCTATTCCATTTCCAAAAGGGTTTACCGGCATGCTTAATTGAACAGCTTGCAGTTGGGGGTCATAAGACAACCTTGCTTCAGCAGCTAATCGATTGAGTGATTGAGCTTGATAATGGCTATCATGACAAGAATTGCTCTCGGCAAAACAACCATGGACCATCCACCTCGGCTCCAAAGGTGGAAAACTCCTCAAAGCAAAACACAAAGAACCCAAAACCATCCAAACCAACCCCAACTTTGAACTCCAACTCAAAAGGGAAAGCCGTCACTGAAAATACAAAGTTCTTGGACAAGGAAACCGGGATGCTTCAAAGTGAGGAACGACTGTGAAGGGGAAAGAACGAGATGTGTATGTATTGTGGAGGTAAACATGATGTCGAAAGCTGTGCAAAGCGGTAAGCACGTGAAGGGGCTAAGCAGTCAAAAAATTAGCTTGTAGTTTTTCTGATACTCGCAAGGAAAACTACACATTATCTAAATCACCTTGAGTAAATCTTTGCACCTGCGAGTCACTAGGTGCTCCAAGTTTGAGATTTATCCTATTCCATTCCAACAACACTCCTTATCAAGTATTACTTGATTCCGGCGCTAATGTTTCCTTCATCAGTGAATCTTTTGCCACTTCAAAAAATCTTACGCATTCCAAGATAGATAAATTTCCCATCTATCTAGTAAGTAGTGCGACTGAACCATCTTATTGGGTTTCCCAAAAGGCAAAATGGACCTTTGCATTTTCCAATTTCACCAGCTTTGAATGGGATTTATTTGTCTTGGCTATACCCGGAATGGATGATACCATTCTAGGCCATGATTTCCTAGTTTACTGGAATCCGGATGTGAATTGGCAAGAAGGAGTAATTTACCTTTGAACCTCGCACCCCCAGAACGCTAACCTTTCCGTCAATCAGG
Organism: Puccinia polysora; assembly: GCA_025617555.3. Taxonomy (NCBI): domain Eukaryota; kingdom Fungi; phylum Basidiomycota; class Pucciniomycetes; order Pucciniales; family Pucciniaceae; genus Puccinia; species Puccinia polysora. The sequence continues at coordinate 26,715,735 of CM062624.1, forward strand.
AATTAAACAGCCTACCTGACACTGTCATTGAGTTGGATGACACTTTTTTGCCAGGAGATTTGCAATATACTGAACTTCATTCTCACATTCCCTCTTCAGATTTAGGAGTTATTGCTTACCTATCCAGCTTACCTCTTTCCTGTTCCTTTGAAGAGAAAAAAACACCAACCAAAAGGTGTATTTTGAGCTCCCTAATCCTCTCGCACCATGCAAGCACCTCAAATCCAGTGCTCAAAGATGACAAGATTGAAGATTTAGAAATCATTCGAGAGTCTTTACCTTTGGTTTATCATGACTTTGCTGACTTCTTTTCAGCTTCAAAAGCAGATAAACTGTCTCCATCCCGTCCTTATGATCACAAGATCAAACTTACTGGCCCACCTCCGGCACCAGGACCAGTTTACTCTCTCTCGATGCAAGAATCAATTGCGCTTCAAGACTACATTGCAGAAAATGTAGCAAAAGGATTTCTTCAACCAAGCAATTCAAACACCGGTTCCCCTGTCCTATTTGTACCAAAAAAGGACGGAGGACTTTGCCTTTGTGTTGACTACAGGAAACTGAACCAGGTAACCCGGAAGAATGCCTATCCAGTACCGCCTACGTCACATCTTCTTACCCTCTTCCATGGAGCTACTCATTTCTCAAAGTTAGACCTTCGAGGTGCCTATAACCTAATTTGCATTAAGGAAGGTCATGAGTATTTAACTGCAATGAGAACCCAATTGGCAGCTATGAGTATACCGTCATGCCTTTTGGCCTCTGCAACGCTCCTTCCACTTTTCAACATTTTGTCAACAACATTTTTTCCAATCTTGTAGGTAAATACCTCGTGGTATATCTTGATGATATGCTAGTCTACTTGAGAAACCTCAAAGATCACATTGCACATGTGCAAGAGGTGCTACAGCGACTTTGCAAGAATGACCTGTTTGCAAAAGCCTCTAAGTGCAAGTTCCATTCCTCTTCCCTTCATTTTCTAGGTGTTGTAGTCTTGCAGCAAGGACTATCAATGGACCCAGCCAAGAGCGCACGCATATTGGACTGGCCCCCACCTTTTTCCGTTAAATCTCTTCAAGTTTTCCTTGGTTTCAGTAATTTCTATAAAAGTTTTATTGCGCGTTACGCCGAATAAACCGTGAATCTTACTACCCTTCTTCAAAAAGACACTCCTTTTATTTTTACCAAACAAGCTGCTTCAGAGTTTGAAGCTCTGAAGAAAGCGTTCACTACTGCTCCGATACTTGCTCACTTCAACGAGCTAGCTAGCACTATTGTCAAAACAGACGCAAGCAACTATGCAATCGCAGGAGTCATCTCGCAGTTTTCTCCTTCCACTTCTCTCTTTCACCCCATAGCTTTTGAGTCTCGCAAGTTGCTCGCTGCAGAGCTTAACTATGAGATTCATGACAAGGAACTTCTCGCCATTGTTTATTGATTGAAGAAATGGCGTTCATACCTTTTGAGTCTTAGGGAAACCTTTGGGGTTTTAACTGATAATAATTCTTTGAAGTACTTCATGAGCTCAAAAGTCCTCACACGTAGACAGGCACGTTGGGCCGAATACCTCTCCGAGTTTAACTTTACGATCACATACCGTCCTGGGAAACAAGCAGTAGTTCTTGATGCTTTATCACGTTGGGACAACGTTTACCCAGGGGGGCAGAGCACCTTTGCCAAAAAAAAACCCTGAAAATGTTAGGACACTCTTCTCAACCCAATCTGCCCAACTCAGTTTGATCATTGCTTGCTTACAAGATTTGGCTTCCAAACTCTGACAAGCTCAACGCAACAACCCCAAGTGCATCGAACTTTGCAAAAGTGCAAACTTATTAGATAGTATTTACAGTATAGATGATAATGACTGTTTAGTTTATGATAATTGTATAGTAGTACCAGATAATTATTGCATTAAGTTAGATATCTTTGAGTCACGGCATAATTCTCCGCTTTTTGGTCATTATGGGCAGGATAAAACCTACCAATTGATTGCATGAGACTTCTACTGGCCTGGTATGACCAAAGAAGTAAAAGATTATGTTAGCGCATGCTATGATTGCAATCTTAACAAGTCCTCAAAACACTGGAAGTATGGGCTGCTTCAGCCACTTCCAATTCCGCCTTGTCCTTGGCACTCGCTGTCTATGGATTTCATCTCTCAATCACCTTCTTCTAGTGGATATGATGCTATTCTATTAATAGTAGATCACTTCTCAAAGATGGCTTTATTTTTATGCAGTAATGTGACGGCCTCTTCAGAAGACTTGGCTAACTTGTTCATAGAATATGTATTTTTGAAACATGTTCTCCCTGATAATATAGTTAGTGATTGTGGATCTCTGTTTGTCTCAAGCTTCTGGACCTTGCTATGCCAACATTTGAAGATCACTTGCAATTTATCAAGGGCTTACAACCTGGAAAGGGATGGGCAAACCAAGCAAGTTAATCAGATCCTCAAACAATATCTTTGAATGTATGTTGCCTATCAACAAGAGGACTGGTTGCAATGACTCCCACTAGCCGAATTTGCCTACAACAACTCCACTCATTCCTCCACCTAACAGTTGCCCTTCCAAACTCTTTATGGTAGAAACCCAACTTTCTCTTCCCTTCACGTAGCACCTTCTCAACCTGCTACCAATTACCTTGAACAAATTCAATCCCTTCAATTGCAACTTTGGACCAACCTCAAAGAAGCAAATCAGCGCTATAAGGAGCAAGCAGACCAATCTTGCACTTTGGCTCCAACCTTCACAGTAGGAGATCAAGTATGGCCCCATGCTTGCAACATTTGCAGTACTTGCCCAACTTGCAAACTCTCCAAAAGAAAGCTTGGCCCCTTTAAAGTAGAATCAGTCATCTCCCCTAACGCCTTTAAACTTACTTTACCTGCGAAATGGCAAGGTATCCACCCGGTCTTTCATGTGTCTCTCCTAGACCCAGCTCAAGTCCTATACCCGGGCAAGACTCATCCCCCTCCTGAACCGGTTACTGTCCTTGATCATCAAGAGTGGGAAGTAAGCCGTATTCTGGATTCCAGGTTACGCAAAGGAAAACTTCAATACCTTGTTGAATGGTCTGGCTTCCAGTCCAACAAAGATCGCACCTCGTGGGAACCAGCTCATCACCTTGGCAATTGACCCAATCTGATTCAAGAATTCCATGCAAGCTACCCTCGCAAACCTCGGCAATCATGATTCTTTCCCATCCAATCCCATTCCATTCCATTCCACATTCCATCACATCCCATCCAATCCATTCCATTCCACATTTATCTTACTCAATCCACTCCATTCCATATTCCATCCCATAAAAACTTATCTTATTTCACCATCATTTCATCATTTAAATTCCTCCATCTCACTGTGTTATTCTTTTCTCATTTTCCCTTCATTTCCACTTATTATTAAAAAAAAACTAATAATAATGATAAATTTTTTAATATAAAAAAAAATAATATACATTAAATTACAAAGTTTCTTTTATCTCTTTTTGTACATCCTCCCAATTCTCCGTCAATTCCGCAACCATGGACCAAAAGGTATCCAGGTCTTCATTGTTGATCAATGCGGACATTCTTTGAAGTACCAGAACTTCCGTTACTATGTGCCTTTCAAAAATCACCTTGCATCTCGCAACCCAAGCTCGCTTTGGCCAAGCATTCCATCCACCTTCCTCCAAGAGCTCTTCATACGCTCTCTTCCTTTGGCCACCCGACGTGCCTTCTCCAATATTTTCTGTCAGGCGCCTCGCATCCGTTTCAACCGGCAATACAATTTGCACCGGATCTGCTTCGCCTCGGCCCTCCATTCCTTCCATCCCAGCCAATTCATCCCTTCCATCTCCTTCATTTCCTTCTTCTAATTCACCCGCTTCCTCTTTGTTCTCTCCACTTCCGTTTCCTCCATTTTCCTCTTCTCTTTCTGCTGCGTTTTCTTCTCCCTCCCTCGCTTCCTTGGTTATAACTCCTACCCGTTCCACACCAGATACCTCGCCTCGCACCTTGGCATTCATCTGGGTCCCCGGGTTTTCAGTTGGCGGTCCCCAGTAAGGTGGTGGTGGTGGCGGTGTGTTAGTAGTATATCTTTGAAAACAAGGCAACACTAGAAAACAAGCAAATAATTAGTTACTATTTCAAGTTCATTAGTTAGTCCTGATTAGTACTCACCAGGAACTTGCGTCCCCAAGTATTCAATCTCCAGAAATGATGGTATCTTGTAATTGACCCTTGGCGCAGACCTACGACTTTGCATCTCCCTTGATGATTCCAAAGGACCCTTGATTGTTGAATCAACATTTATAGGGAAGTTACACGCCACCTTGCGAATTCGACATTGCTTGCACTTGCCTTGGAGACCTCGGACGGCAGTACTGGGAATACAATGCTTGTTGCGGCGAATACAGTTTTTGCAACGGCAGGATGACGATGACAAAATTTTTACAAAATTGATAAAAATCTGTTGGGTAATGAATTAAGTAATGTATAAGGGTATACAGTGATAATTAAACAACTTTAGATCAACGGGAAAATTTACCTGAACGCTTGCAGGAGCTTGCGTCTTTATACCCGGGCAACTGTCATGCTTCGCACTTAAGGATTATTGTCTTCACCACTTCGACATGTCCTCTCATCAGTACCATCTACCTCAGTCTAAAAGCGTGACACAAATAAAAGCACAAGATCAATAGTGCAATCCGCTATATCCTCTGGCTTGCGCTGACCTTCCAATCTCGGAGACCAACTCAGTATATATTTGCGAACTTTGCAGTTAAATCCATACCGGTCAACCATCCATTATGAGATCCAATCTCCTTCCCTGGCCAATCAACAGCCTTGGACTTCCATCTTTGGTCATGCATTGTTTGTTAGTTCGTATCTACGTCTAACCAAGCCATCACTACTGTATAGTTCACAATTGGACTAGTCCCTACCCTGCATACACTATTACCTCTCATTTGCATTACCTTCAACATCACTTGCTCCTATCCCAATTTGTCATGCAATTGTACGCTCAGATTCTATTGTCTTGCACTTACGCTAAGACCTTGGATCTATACCACTGCTTCATTTCCTATCCCGTTCCTGTCATTCATTGCCTCACCGCTTCACCTGTAGTTAGCTCATCACCAGGTTGTATCTAGTCACTTTGGATTACCTTATAAAGGCTATCCCCTTGCCTGATGATTGTCTCCTCAGTTAGTTAATTTCATACTTTCTTGCATTTTGCTGCAACCTAGTTATCAAATCTGACTCAGGTTGAGTTTCCTTCTTCGGAACACCTTCCATTCATCTCGCCGTTTGTTGAGTGGCATAACCAAGTTTGCACTTTGCAACTGGGTCTTGCTATTTGCACTTTCCCTTGCACTTGGTATTCCTTTGCGCTCACGATCATCTAAGAATTTCCCTATATTACGTGGGGTGGTTGTGTGACAGGAGAATGCTAACTTGGTTAAGGCCCCGGCTCCTCTCAATTTACACCATCTTGTCTCTTCTGATTCCCCACCATTTGTTGTCAAGATGATGCAAAAAGCGGTGGGGATGTTGATTCACCTGTCCATTAATACGCGGCTGGAAATTGCATTCACTGTCAACATTCTCTCACGTTACGCCAACTCTCCAACAGAAGCCCACTGGAATATAGCCAAGCATCTCCTATGGTATCTCAAAGCTACTCCATCCTTGGGGTGCACTTCAAGCATTCAAATTCCAAATTGGGAATTTGTGGATGGGCCAATGCAGACTATTCCACCTCAGACGTCAGCAGGAAGTCCACGAAAGGCTATGTGATCATGCTGTTTGGTGACTCAATATTCTGGGCCACAAAGAAGCAAACAATCTTTGCTCAATCCACCACAGAAGTCATGTTTGTGGCTATGAACGTGTGTGCAAAGCAGGTTTGCTGGTTATCAAATCTACTACTTGGCCTTGGCATTGCGATACCTTGTCCAACGGTCATGAACAACAATCAAGGTGCCAACTTCTTCAGCAAGGAAGCACAACTAAATACAAACTCAAGACACATAGAGGTTTGATATCAATATCTCTGCAAACTTGTGGCAAAATGTCTTCTCTCCATGAAACATTGTCCCTCAGACAAAATGATTGCGGATGTGTTGACTAAACTGCTAGGGTATGTAAAACTAATCCAAGCAAGAAACATGCTCAACATGATCACAGCCGTGTCAAGGAGGAGTGTCAGCTGATGCCCGGGCTGTGGCTACCATGAACGCAGTTGCGCGTGGGCGAAATGGCGCGCCCGGGTCTGAATGGTGCGCCCGGGTCTGAATTGTGCGCCCGGGTCTGTAGAAGCGCGGACCAGAGGAGTAAGAGGGAGAAGAGGGAACAGAGGACAAAGAGAGGAACGAGGAAGATATTCAAGTCCATCATTGAGGAGCTCTACAAATCATGGTCTCACCTGGAAAAGAAAATTCAGGAGGAGCATGAGATCAGATCAACTCACCTTGGGTTTCACGTATACGTCTCAAATTGGTTGGGCTAAGCTAGTTGAGCAACATCCTAAGGTGACTAAGGCCTTTCCTCTCCTTTCATTATATTTCATTGGTTGTTTCCTATAATCTCATCTCAGCTTGTTTCTTATTGCCGTCACTTCACTCTCATGTTGTTTATAAGATAAACTTATTTCTATAAGGGTTACTGAAACCTGTGACTGCAATAAAGAGCTTAGTCTGAATCTCACAGTATGTTCTTCTGTTGAAGGCATTATCTCCAGCTTGCGTTACATTGCCCAATTGTGATCTCATACAACTTACCAAAACATGGCGCCAAACCCAACAATCAATGGCCCAATGGAAGCTGATAATTTACAATTGCAAAGTGGCCCAACAAACAATGAACCCATTTCACTTATCCAACTGTTTCTTTCATTACTGATTCCATGATTCAAGATTTACATGATCAATACATTTCATTTTTTGTCTGTTTCAAGGAAACGTCAGTGTTTTTGTCATGCTTCCTCCATTGTTGGTTCATGCACCGGGGGCAGCGCAGCCTCCAATCCCCTAGTTTCTCTTAATCTTCTTTAACCCAAGGGGGGGCGCAGCCGCCAATCCCCTAGACGATCAACAACCTCATGCAGGCCGTGAGGATAAGAAGCAACCTGATTGGCTGGGTGTAACTGAGCTTTTTTGGACGCCTCCAATGGACGGTTATCCTCCTCATTATTGGCAAGTTGCAGAGATGCAAATGGTTTCAATAGCCGACTGGCCAGTCTGTCTAACTCCGCATGACAAGGGAGGGGGTTATGAAATCTAGAGATGGGTGATGCTAGGGAAGGAATCAAGGAAAGCAGGTCAGATGGGTTGGGGGTTCAATAATTGAGGAGAGCCCGAGGCGAGGACTGACAGAAAATTGTACTCAGATGGTTGGGAGCAAGGGCAAGATGGGGCTGGGGAGGGTTGTGGGACTTGGTCCCGAGGCAATGACTGGACCATTTCCGGTCAGCCAATTGGTCCAAGAGCTCCATGGGGAGGATGGGGTGAGGGTTGGCATCCGGGGTACCAATCAGGATGGGGGCCAAGGGCTGGATGGAATGCATCCTGGGATGTGCATTGTCAAGACTGGAGTCAGGGTTGTTGTTGATGACGATGGGGATCAGAGATTGATGCAAGGATGGATTGAAGAGCAATAGGAACTCTGAGAGACTGCAATGGAAGGCAGAGGAGAAGGGGAAGGGGGTTAGTGGCGTCAATATAGTTGCAATCAGGAGGGGCAACAATGTATTTGATGCCATTATTCATGATGTCTCTCCATCCTTGCGGTTAAGCCCCAATTCAAGCAAGACTTGAGTTATCTCTTCAAAATACCTCTGCACAGGGAAATTGCATGAATCCTGAACGCTTGACATCCTTTTAGATTAGAATATTTTGTTTTTCCAGTCTCAGCTCTCCAATCCGTCACTTTTTCTGGAAAACTTGTTTGTTCAGAAAAGATGGAAGCAGCATTGCCAGTGTCCATATTTCTCTCACAGAAATTAGATCAGATGAAGCAGCTCCTCAGAGCAACAGCAGTGAATAACTGTATCATGGCATCTATTTTTCTATGGCTCATCTCGATGTGGCAGCGTGCTACAAAGAGCTAAAAAACTCAAAATCCATTTGGGCAGACAGGCATTGGGGCTGTAGCCTTGAAGGGGGAGAGGAGGGCCTCAAGGCTGTAGCCTTGTGAGGGGGAAGGAGGGTGTTGGCTTGTATTTCAGCTTCCTGATTCCAGGAACTTTGCCTTGCTTTAGCTACAGAAAGTGATATTGGTGTTGGAATAATAATTCCAAGAAAATCAGGGTAAAATGCTTAAATAATTGGTTTAAAAGCAAGTGCAAAGTTTGGTTGGTTTGGTTGGATTAAATTTGTTTGAATATATATATTTTTCAAGAAGGGCCACAGTTTGTGCAAACTGGGGATCTTTATTTGATAACAACCTCTCTTCAAGGGGCTCTTTTGAACCGTGTAAGGACCTTGGTATAATGAGGTCTTAAATGATTCCTCACAAAAGACTAACTCAAGGGGATGGGTGGACTGGCTGTCTTACAGCACTTATGCCTGGGTTGCAAGGAGGAGACAAATTACTAGTTTAAGTACTTACTCCAGGAAGCTTGCAGAGATTCACGGTATAAAAGGGTCTCAGGACAATTATTGGGGTTATTTGCTGATATTCCTCACGGAATCAATGTTGGGGCCAGAATTATTAATAATACTATCAGAATATAGCCAAATATCACTTGTTTATCTTGAATAAAAACTTGATCACAGATGGCAAGGGGTCTGGATTGATACTTAAAAATTACTCTGGATTAAATCACTTAAAAAAAAGGGTTGTTTATATACCTTCTTGGGTAATAAGACCTTCTCAGGGCACATAGAGAGGATTTTGCTTGGATGCTGAGGCTAGCAAGCTGGTCAGGTCTAGTTTGGAACATAGGTCTGGTTCTGTCAATCTGCTAGCCTTGTATATGTCATATTTCATTGTGAAATAATTGTCAGAAGGTGTTTAAATGTTAATTTGTTATTTTTATGATTCAGACACATTTCCTCATTTTTTATTAACTTCTGTTGAGTAACATGGGTGGAAGTGGGAATTGGTAGATTCTACGGCATCTTCTGCACATGTTGGGAATTTTCAATAATTTTTAGGTCAACTCCTTGTTGTGTTTTGTGGTTCATAAAGATTTGGAAATCTCCTATACGTGACAACCTTCATTATTGTTTCCCCAATTTATTTGATGTATATTTTTATTTTCATATTTTTTATTCAATATTCTTAGGTTTCAGACATCCCTCTGTCCAGCATTCAAGTTTTTACATGTACATGATTTATGCATGCAGGTTGTAGCCTGTTCACGTGGTACATGTCTTTCAGGCTTAGTACAATTTTGTTGACGCGCGCAGGCTTGACAGCTGCATGCCGGAATCTGTTGCCTGCGGCCGGTAAGTCATTTTGCATGCGGGCCTTTTGACATGCGCCTACATATTGAGTGTCAGGAGTGTGTACTCTTACTGTATGAATGTGGGGCTGCGCGCGGGAATGGTGACACAACAAAAATCATCCTGTAACTCCTAAAATATACACAACACCTCAATTCTGACTGAATTTTAGGTGTGAAAACTATACATGGCACAATGTGTGAAATGTCAAAGTTTCCAAAAGGTGCTATGGTGGTGTTGTGGTCTGTTGGTCATCTTGTTTAAAAATTATTAAAAAATGTAAGGAGTTAGAATTCAAGGGTGGGGTCAGCAAGTGAACCTACTCAATTTTGGGTGGGGAATCCATTTCTGTAATAATATTCATGTATTTCACACTCCTTCTAATTTTAGTATTTTATTTCTGTTTTAAATCTGCTTTGACAGGTTGCTCTGTCCAAGTAGCAAGCTGACATTCCCCCACTCCAAGATATGTCTATATCTGAAAAAAAATTGGGGATCAATGTCTTTTATTGGCTCTGTAATTTCTTAAGTGGATAGGTCCATCTGGAATGTTGTTTTCAGGTAACCATTAATCTTTGTCAGCAGATTCTCCTTTGTATCTGAATGGATAGAGTCTGACATCTTTCCCATTTATCCTTTCTTTCTTGTATTTAAGGATTTCGCTTATTTTTCTTTTGTCTTTCTCAGTTTCATCTGCAATGGGAATTGCTGGTGACAGAGTTTGTTCTCCTTCTTGAGGATGGTAGTACTTGACAAGGCTTACTGGGAAGACTGGGTGCTTTCTGGAAATTTCATCACTGAGAATTACTTACACGTCATTCTTTCCATGGAGTTTCTTAATGGTGAATGGTCCAACAAATGCAGGTCTGAGTTTCTTGTTTCAAGCTTAGTTAGTGAAATTGGTGGCAGAAACTAAGACTTGATCACCAAACTTGAAGGCAGGTTCTTTATGGGTTTTGTCCGATCTCTGTTGGTTGTACTCAACAGCTTCTTGAACGAATTTTGCAGCATGTTTTTTTGGCTGTATCTGTCATATTCTTGAAGTCAAGTGACAAGGGGTGGATATTGGTTAGCTGCTGATTCAGGTGCTCCTTGGGTAATTTAGGAATCCACCCTCTCTCCAGTACATAGGGGGCTTCCTTGGTGGTAGAATGTTTGCTGCTGTTGTAAGCCATTTCTAGAGCAGGCAAGAGGCTGACCCAGTCATGGCAGTAGCCAACAGTATTCTTATATTCTAGACCAAAGCAGAAGAATCTCCTGAGCATGTCTTCCAGGTTCTGGATCATCCTTTCAGCTAATCCATCTTTCTGGGGGTGATAAGCTGTAGAGAAAGCTAAGGTGGCTCCCAGCATGACATGAAGATTTCTCCAGAACTCAGAGGTAAATTTAGGATCTCTGTAACTGATAATGATCTTGGGAAATCCAACACCAGCAATGAGTCTGTTCCAAAATAATAGGGCAACTTCCATAGCAGTGTCTTCCTTGTGATTATGTAGAAACTTTGCTTTCTTGGAGTACCTATCCACAATGACTAGGACTGAGTTGTAGGAATAGGCTCCTCCTGGTGGTAGTCCAGTTACAAAGTCCATTTTGATGATCTCCTATCTTTTCTTGGGTTCAGCAATCTTTTGTAGTAGACCAAACCATTTCCCAGTGGTCCTGTTGGACTTCTGAAAAGTTTCACAACTAGTAACATACTGGATGGTGGAGTCTCTCCAATTGATCCACCAAGCAGTTTGTTTAACCTTATCTAAGGTTCTATCAGCAGATAAATGACCAGATGAGCAGTTATCATGGCATTCAGCCAGGATGTGTTTCATATGGTCATCCTTAGTTAAGACTATAACACTTGAATGTTGATTCCTGTAGTATAATAGACCATCCCATATGGTGAACCTTGCAACTTTGTATGGTTTCAAGAGTGGTTCAGGTAGGCTATTGATCAATTCATATTGTGGAGAATTACTTTCCATAATGGTGATCAGAGTTTCCATTCCAGAATTGTAAGATTCTTTGATTGAGTTGAACAAGGACTCATCCAATTCACAAATGTGGATTCCCATTATAGGAGCTTCACTGTTCAATATGTTAATGTTAAGGATAGGGAAGATATCATTATCCTCTGGGTCATAAGCGGGGTTACTTTGGTCATTGGGTAGAGCATTCCTACTCAGACTGTTAGCATTCTGGTGTTTGTTCCCAGCTTGATGTACTAATTTCATTTGTCCTCTGTACTGTTGGATAGCCATTTTCCATCTTAACATGTGCCTGCTGGGAGTATTCATGTTCATCAGGGTTATAAAAGCATTGCAATCCGTAAAAACAACAAATTTAGTACCTTCCAGATAGTAATGGAGCTTTTCTAAGGCCCATACTAGAGCTAGGCATTCCATTTGGCTGGCACCATATCTTTTCTCTGTGTCCTTCACTTGCCCAGAGATAAGGAGTATTGGTTTTTCTACTGGTCTATCATTTTCTATGACTTCTTGATGAAGTTCAGCGCCTAGCCCTTCCATGCTGGCATCAATATATAGTATAAAGGGTTTACTGTAATCAGGTTGTATTAGTACGGGGGCAGTAGTCATAGCCACTTTGAGTTCCTCATAGTTCTTAAACCTTTCATGAGTCATTTCAAACAGGATATTGTTGTTGCAAATCTCATAAAAACACTTAGTTAGTAATGCAAACTTGGGTAGGTACTTCCTATAGTAGCTGCAGAAACCAACAAGGGATAGGAGTTCAGTTTTGTTCTGAGGCATTGGCCTGTTCATAACAACTGCTATTTTGCTTTGGTCAGCTGTAAGAGTTAGACCAGATACTATGTGCCTAGTGCTTTGATTTCACCATATCCAAAGTTTCACTTTTTCATGGATAATTTTAATCCTGCAGCAGAGATGGTTTTTAGGACAAGTCTTACTTTATCCATATGGGAGGTCCAGTCATCAGTGTAGATGATAACATCATCAATGTATACTATCATCCATCATTTCCTTATGAACTGGCCTAGTACAGTGTCCATCATCCTCTGAAAGTGGGAAGGAGAATTCTTGATTCCAAAGGGCATCCTCAAGTACTCATAGATACCTAGGTAACATATGATCCCCATGAACTTCCTACTTTCTGGGCTGATGGGGATCTTGTGGAATCCTTTCCAAATGTCCATGGTAGTAATAAACTTAGCTTGTGAGAGATTATGAAGGGCATGGTCAATCCTAGGAATGGGGTTATAGTCTGCTTGAGTGTAATTGTTCAACATCCTAAAATCTCCTACCATTCTTGAATTATCATTGTGCCAAGCTATAATCACAGGAGTATTGATATCTAATTGCTCATTGTGTCCTACTTTCCTCAGGGCTTGTAAGTCAATTATCTCCTGGATGTGAGTTTCCAAGGCTGTTCTTGATTTTGGACTGGAAGGATAAGGAGGTCTTCTCAGATTAGGAGGGTAAGGGGGTTTTATAGTTATGCTAAGGATCATATCATGTCCTTTGATGTTACCAATAGGGTGTTCCTTAGTGCAGAAAGCATTCTGGTTCTCAAAGCAGACCTGAAGGATATCATGTTTTTGATCTTCCCTGAGTTGGTCATTCAGGGCAGCTTGGGAGAATTATTCCTGGTTAAAGGTTTCCAGGTGTTTCTGATAAGTGGAGTCAATGGGTTGTAAATTAACATGGCATATTTGAAACTTCTTGTTCCAATCGCCTCCTATAGTAAAGTATCTTCCTTTACTTTGGAATACATCTGTACCATATAGGCAAAGAGAGTCATTTCCTCAAATGAAGTAATCACACATTCCATTCTTGAGTATTATAGATTCAACCTTGAGTCTCAGGGAACCTTTGGGATGGGGCAAAATGAGATCTGCAGACCATACTCCAATAGCATTAAGGGAGGAGTTGCAACTTCTGAACTTAGCTGTTGGAACTGGTAGCAAGTATTCTTTTGATTTGGGGACTTGGTTCTTTAAGTAACTTGTACCAACACAGGAGCAGAAGGCTCCACTATCTAGGAGCAAATTCACGGGAGAACCTTGGATTAGTCCAGTAGCATAACAAGTTTTTCCAGTGGTGTAGCTTTTACCAATGGAGGGTTTCAGAGTCAGAGTCTTGGCTTCAGAAAAATGTTGGATTTTCATGTTGGGAGTCCATTGTTGTGGTAGATTGGAATCCTTTTTGACTGAATTTATTTCCAGGGAGGATCCTATGTCTCCTTCAATGACATTGATGGGGTTAGTAATCATTAATTCATACTCAGATAATGATCCATCAGTGTCATCCAGTTGAGGGTGGAGTTCATTATCCTCATCTCCTCCTTCAATGAGATTGATCTTTTTTCTGGTCTGGGGACAGTAAGGCCTTAAATTTCCAGCTTGGTTACAGTTCCAGCATACCTTTTCTTTGGTCTCAGAAGTCTTCTTTATTTCTAATTGGTGATTGGTGGAGTCCCTAGTTTTTGGATTATACTCGTCTTTAACCTTGGGGGCAAGTACCCTGGGTCTATTTGTCTTTTTGTCAAGAACATTCATGTCAATAGTTTCTTTGAGGATACCAATAAGGGTGGAGAGATCAGAATCCATAGACATTCTACACCTTACACTGTGATTAAGGTGTCCGGGACATAGGCTGAGGAGTCTTTCATTTACTTCCTCTTTATCAGCTTCAGGGTAGAAGCAATCTAACCTCTTGTTTTTTTCCAAACACCACTTGTGAGTTTTGTCCTTAGCAGGGTCAAAAAGTGAGGTCTCAAAGGTTTTCATCATTTTTCTTTTCCATATCATGGTACCAAATTGTTCTTTGATAAGGACTTTCCAAGAATCCCAAGTCTGAGGTCCTACTTCTCATCTTTTGTTGATGAACCAATCCAAGGCTACTCCTTCAAACAACCTGGGCAGTCTTAACACTGCTATAGTGTCTGGTAAATCATAGGAGGCAAGGGTGTAATCAATGAATTTGATGAAACTGATATGGTTATATTATCCTTCACCTGAGAATTTGGGCCATTCAGCTAGGTAAGAGTTTCAGAGCTTTTTCCACTTCAGGAGTTGGACTGGGTCTGTAAGATTCATTCCTTATTGCTCCAGCATTAAGAGGAATGTTATGAGTGTTACTTATCCTAGTAGGCTTTACCTCTTCCAAATGGATCCTAGGAGGATCAGTTGAATTGACTTTGAGTTCTCTTAAGTCATTCCTGATCATACCTAATTCCAGATCCAACTTGTTACTCAGTAGGTAAATTTTATCAACTAGGTGAGCAGAAGGGGTATCAGTTTTGTTTTTCACTTCTTCTTTGATCTTCTCAATGGAAAAGAGGATCTCTTCTTATCCAGAGGAGTAAGTGGTATTGATGTGCTTGATCAAGGATATTTTTTCATCACTGACAATATCCTTTCACTTATTAATTTCTAACTCATTGATGTGCAATTTTTCAAGTATACTGAATTTGTTTGACTCAATGGTGTCTTTTAATACCTTGGTTTCAGACTCATTAGTTTTCATATGGTCAGCTTGACCTTGGTTCATTATGTTAGTATTCAGGAGGACTTTATCAAGTTGCTTATGAATATTATCCAATTTGCTGCTCAAGATTTTAAATTTGTAAAATACATCATCAAACAAATTGTTAAACAACAGTGCAATATCATCAGATCCTAGTTGTGATAGATTTTCTTCCATTTCTGGGCTAGAGATATGATATTTTCCCAATCTTTTGGGTTTCTCATTCTTTGATAATGTGAAGACCTCAACTTTTTGGGGTCTTTTCCCTTTAATTTGGCTAATTGATCCCAGGGGTTCCATTTCTCCACGTATTTCTCCACTTCTTCCCTGGAAATTAATTTCTGCAGAGCTATTTGAGAGGACTTGGGCTGTTATATGTCCTTTCTCATTACTGCTGAGTCCTCCTTTTTGTGGGGTAGCTTGTAAGCCTCCCAATGACTCAAGTGATCCTTCACCAACTCTTTGATTTTGGACTCTTTTACTAGGTCCAGAGTGGGAGGCGTAGGAGTAAGGGTGACTGCATGGGACAACTGTGGGGGAGAGGGACTCATCTCCAACAATTTGTTGGTCGTTTCACCACCTGCAAACAGGTGATTTTTGCCGCGCAACGTTGTACGGACATCTCTGGATGCGCAACCTGCCGCGACACTCCTGGGAAGTGTCAACTCCACAGTCAGGCGGCCGCTCCTTATTTCTTGTCCGCCAGCCCACAACAACCTCCTGCAGGAACAAAATCTGCCCCTCCGCCTCCTCAGATTGTCAAAATCCCCCCACTGTTCCTCTTCAAGATGTTGTCCCCCCGTCAAGACTTCCCACGCCTGAACTCTGCACCTGCCCCGAGTGCCTCAAGCATACATTCACTGACTTGGATCAAGTTCAACGCCAAGGGCTTTATGTCCATCCTTGCACCGGCCACCAACATTGGGCCCAAATTACCAGCAACCCCACAGATTACCTAGCCAAGTCTCTTGTAGAATTAGCCTTGGGCAAAGTCCCCAACCCTGCCACAACTCCGCTTCAAGCTCCAACCAACTCAACTTTTGATGATGCTAGCAACGTTGGTGACCCTGATGAAGATATATCTGAGTCTGTTAGTAGCATTCAGAGTAAGTCCTTTATCACTTGGATAAACTCAATTTTTTGAATAAATTTTGACTGGAAACATATTTTTTTTAGATTATTTTCTATGGTTCCTGGCTTGGCTGTACCTTGTTTGTGACAAGAGCCAGGCTAATTTTCAATTGGAAGCAGTCTATATTACATCCCTTATTCAAAAATTTTCCAAGCTCCCGCCCAAGGTTGAAATAAAATTGGTCCCCAAAGATATACAAACAATAACTAAGCGTCTTAAACTCAACCCAAAACTTGAATATTATGTTTGTTGTAAGAAGTGCTTCTCACTTTACCCCATTGAATACGCACCATCTGGATGTGGCTATCAACCCACCCCAAAATCAGCAACATGCAGCCAGGGTCTTTTTGATCATCACAATGCCTCAGTTCTGAATGATTTGTGGACCCCCAAACAAAGAAAAGCATCCCATCAAATCATTCCCCATCCTACAAACCCTTCCAGAATTTTTGTCACTCAACATTTTTGCAAATGGCTGGAATGGTTCTTATCCTTTCCAGAGATAGAAAAAAACATTGATGACTAGGTTGCTAACATGGATCCAAAAACCAAAGTTGTTATTGACTATTCTCAGTCAGAAGCCTTCTCCAAGATTTACCCAAAAAAGGACTCAAAATCAACAATCAAATTGCTCAATCTAGTATTTACTCTATTCATCAATTGGTTCAATCCTCTTGGTAACAAGCTTGCTGGAAAGCAAGTTTCAATTGGCTTCATGGCCCTCACTTGTCTCAATCTACCTCCCTCCCTCCGATATAAGCCTCAATACGCATTTCTATCTGGAATGATACCAGCACCAAATCAGCCAGACATGTTAACAATCAATCACGTGCTCCGTCCATTAGTTGATGAACTTCTTGATTTGAACAACGGGATCAATATTTGAACCAGTCATTTTTGTTGTGGTCGGAAGGTTTTTGTGAGGCTTGGAGCGCTACTTGGTGATGTTGTTGCTACCCACAAGGTGGCTGGCTTTGCCTCCCATTCAGAGACTCATTTTTGTTCATGGTTTAATACTTCCAAAGCTGATATCAAATCAATGGAAATTGGTCAACCTTGATCTCAAAGGAAGACTCTTGGGGTTGCTATAAGATGGCTTGAAGAGAAAAACTTGAGTGCCTTGGCAAAATTATTGAAGTCAACTGGCATTAGGTGGTCTGAACTAAATCAATTACCTTATTGGGATCCGGTGAAACATTTTGTGCTTGGAGTAATGCAAAATTGGTTTGAAGGTGTTTTGCAACACCATTTTTGATTTTGTTGGGGCTTGAATGGCAATTTATCCAATTCTCATCAGGCTGCTCCTCCAATGGATTTTTTGAACAAGCAAGTGAAGAACAAAATTATATCTGCCATACTTGATGTAGTTGTACCTGCTGGGGTAACTTGGATGCCTCAAGGGTTTTGAGGAGCAAAGAATGGTAAGCTCAAGGCAAGTGAATGGCATACTTTGTTCACCATCCACTTGCCCTTGGCTGTACTAGATATTTTCATCAACTCCAACATGGACAATGATTTGTCATTGCATCAAATGGTCATCAACAACCTCTGCTCGCATGTTCAATGTACCAGGATTGTCAGCTCCAAGAAAACAACAATAGAAGATATTCATCGCTTTGAAAACGAGTACAGCATCTACACTGCCACTTCCCGGGAGCTTTTTCCAGATCACCCGGTGTTGCCCAATCACCACTATGCACTTCACATACCAGATCAAATGCAATGGTGGGGCCCACTGATGGGAGTATTGGAATTTCCAGGTGATCAAATGATTGGTCTCCTTCAAAAGTGTAAATCTAACAGGATCCCTAGTAAGTTACATGATTCAAACATCAGATCATTTGGGCTTTCCACTTACTTGGTTTTTCAGAGCACATTGAACTTTCAATAAAGTCAAGGTGCTGCCAGCATCAAAGGTTTATTGTCCAGAAAAGTCTGCAATGCGCAAATCCCCCCAGAGAAATTCAGCAAAATACAAAAATAGTATTCAATTCAGAGGACTACCAGAAAATCCTCAACATTTGCAAGATTGAATATCCTAATCTCCAATCATACAAGGATTTTCCCCACCCCAATAATTTGCAAGTTTTGTTCAACCAAGCATATGAGATTGGGTCTCTGGACTGCCAAACCTTGAAAAGAATTTCAAAGAAGAAGCTCAATAATATTGTATCCTATTCCAAAGATGGTGAGGAGGAATTTGGGGTTGTAAATACTATATTCAAGATGATTGGTGATATTTAAATAACTATGGTAAAAATTTGGTCACTGAAACAGGTAAGGAGGATTGATTCATTGGCAGTGTTCTTAGATTGACTGTCAGTTATGCAGGTGAATTTGGGGAGTCCCAACTTTGTACAAGCTGATGCAGTGATGAGCCCAGTTGCTTACCGATTTCTTCCTGCATGGACTCTTGGTGAACCTCAAACTTCCTACTTGATTAGGCCCCTGAGTGGGCTTGTTTTCAGCAATGTTTTTACTACATTTGATACAATTGATGACCCAATGGAAATAAATAGTTGATGTTGTACCTATCATCTAATCTTTCTGTTCATTTGTGAACTATCCAAAGATCCTCAAATATTTCCAAATTTTCTACATTTATGCGTGTAAAATTGTTGTTTTCAATTTCAGATATCAGACAAAAATAGCTGCCAAACGACAAGGAGACCTCACTTGTACAAAATGCCATACAAGTTGGACATCTTCTTTTAGAATCCTCTAATTGGGCTTCCAAGCAGGCTCCACATAAGACAAGAATAGTGGCCATGAGAGAAAGAAAATGGCTGGCCATGATCCAAAGACCATGTTCATGAGACAAAAACAATCAAAAATAAAGAAAGGTGGATTGAAAAAGAGCACACATCCCATGACAACCACTGCTTTTTGGCATGTGTTTACTGAACCTTTCTCCACTTGTTATGAGACATTCCACCCACGTATTCACCGCTGCCGCCATCATGATCCATCCCTACATCTTCTTAATCATACTCTCCATAGCTAATATCTGCCAAGCTTCTTTGGTACTCTCCTTTGCTTCCCTCCTCCTCTTCATACTCATCCTTCTCTTCATCCTCTGACTAATCATCATTTGAAAATGTCAAATTGATTCTCTCACCATAATTGCTGTCACCATTGTCATCATCTTCCTCTTCATCTTCTGATTCATCCTTTTCCAAGAAATCAAAGTTGTAGTTCTGGGTTGCACGGTCCCAGTGCTTCTGGGTAAAATTCTTTTCATTCATTTGTTCATTGGGATTTTTGAAATGAAGTGATTCAGCAGGGTTGGGCAAAAAGGCCACCGTATTCAAATCCGCTCATGTTGAGCTTTGACCTGGTAGCTTGTCATTATACCAATCAACATCGTAGAAGTCAACTGGCAAACCTTTGGGAGCCTTGGGGAAAAGTGTGGGGGCTGGATTCTTCATTCGGACAGGCAAACACTTTTGGGATTGTTTGCCATCAGCTTTATCTGCCTTTTTCATGACTTCATCAAGTCTCTGGATGAGGGTGGTTGCAGCCTCAGATCCGAAAGGCAACTTCTTTACAATGTAGACATTATCTTTGGAGTAGTATTCATTGTTGCTGTGAGCCTGCAAGGATTTGATGATTCTCAAGTATCATTTTGGAAGATTTTTGTTCATGGCAAATTTGTACCTTGAATCTTGCAACTCAAAGAATACAACGTTAGATATTGAATGAACAGTGAGACTTTCAAATTTTTAGGCACTCACTTGTTGACGGAATTTTTCTATGACCTTTCTTTCTTCATCTTGACGGTGCTTCCCTTCCTCTTTCTTCTCTTTGCAATAGATGTTTGCCAAAAAATAGTGAACATAGTGATTGTAGGTGTGGCTCAAAATTTCAAAGTTGTTGACATATGCTCAATTAATGTTCATAAAATTGTAACATCCACCAACAACTAATTGTCAAAAGGTCATTATAGCAGAGATCCGGCAAGCTTCATTATATAGAGAGTCGGGTTGTTCATTGAGGTCTGGTTCCCAGTTGCGGAGACCAAGCTTTGCTAACAAGACTTGGAAATATTGTATCATGAAGTGAGGTAGTTGAATGATGTGTTGACCAATTTTGGTTTGATTTTCTCCAGATTTGCAAAGAAACTGAATGGTTTCTATGGGGATTAAATTGGGGCTGTTCTTTTGTTCAAGAGCGCTTTGGATGTCAGTTGATGAGGTGAATCGCCAATGGAATTTCGCAAGTTATTCTGGAATTGGGTCGGTTGGGATGGCTCTCTGAGGAACAAGGCCCCACAAAAGCCTGAAATGAACATATAATGCCTCCTAAAATTTTAAATGAGTTATTAATGCGTGTTGTATTGAAAAAAAAGAAATAGGAGCTTGCCTTGGTGTGCTCAAAGCCACTAGGATGGTCCTGCTTGATCATCTGAAGGGGGCTTTTCTTCTTTGAATTTGATACAGGTTTCATTGCGGCTTTTCCTCTTGAAACAGGTGTTGCTGGAGTTTCTGAACGGGTATGGCTGCGGGTTGGAGTTGTCTTTGGTGGGGAGGTATTGGCGGGTACTTTTGATTTTGGTTTAGTTGGAGGTACTTGGCTTTTGCCAGGAATTGAGGTACTTTTGGTATTTTTCTTAATGGCTGCCTTTGTTGGTGGGGTCAAATTGGACACATTCTGTATCTCCATTGCATTAACTTGTGCAAGAAGCTGGGAGATAACTTCATCCTTCTGGGCCAAATTATGTTGAAGCTCAATAATGGCTTGGGAATCTAGCGCTACTATGGGATTGTTTATATTTGCCATGGAGGCTTGAAGGAAATAGTTGGAAGAGTCCATAGCAGTAGATATTCAAAGGGGAAATGGAAGACCGGTTAGCAATGGGGATGAATTAACACAACCCCTGGAGATTATAAAATAGTACCTTTCTCACTACAGGAACGTATGATCAGGCTTTGGCTAATCCAGTCCCCTAATCAAGATGTCTTCTTGGGATATCTTAGTTTCCACTAATCACTTGCAAGTACTCATGTGACAAACTTTTCAAACAGGCTAATCAAGTCAGCTAGTCCCATGCAGGATAGTATGAAACATCAAGTCAGTTAGGCCCAATGCAGAGCTACAAGTATCCCACACGATTCAGTGGGAGTGTCAACAGGAACGTCATGTAGCGTTTCTAATATACAAGTGTGGGTTACGCACCAATGTCCTGCGTCCGGGCGACTCTCCGGAGACAACGTCACCTGTTTCCAGGAGGTGTGTTGGAGGGCACGGGTGCTGGTGGTTCTCCCAGCACTTGTATTGCGGGTTCAAGCCCCCTGATTGTGTTTGCTATGGGCACTTGTACGGGCGCGTGTTCCTTGGGGCAGAGGTCCATAGGACGGGGATCATCCTATCGCGTGGGTTTGGGGCTTTTTTGCAACATAATGCAAAAAAGATGTAAGTTTTTTTCAAAAAGACTTTGAAAAAGGTAAAAAAAAAAATTATTTATTTTTAAGTTAATTTAGGCTTACTTAAGCTTAAATTTAACGGTACTAAAGCTTGGCTGGGGTTAAAAGAGTCCTTGGGGGGTAATCCAGGGGGATCTTTGTGGGTACCAATCAAGTCTTGGCTTAAATCCAAAGAACCAAGGTGGGAACTGTTTTCCAACAGGTCCTGCTCAATGAAATCTGCTAGGGAAAAATTTTTTTCCACTATTTTAAGATAAAAATTAAAATTAATAAGTTTTTGATTTTATTATAATTTTTATTAATTTTTTATCAAACTTTGATTTTTTTTTTGAATTTTTGTTATATATTTTTTTTAAAAAAAATTTAAAAAATACTTTTAGCTCACTTTCTTTATTCTTATTAAAGAAATAAAGTTGCCTCTGATATTTCTTCCAGGCCGTGTTTTGCCTGAGTAAAGAATTAAAATTAATAAGTCTTTCAAGCTCCAATTCTTTTTCCTTAATATCTTGTTGCTTATAATGAAGTGATCTGGCTTGTTGTTGCTCAGGAGTTATGATAAAAGACACAAAATTACGGAGTCTGTCTTCTTTTTGTTGTTTAAGAAGGTTCAAATAATAATTGATTAATTCTCCGTTGGTTTTAAGGTCCACTGGAGAAACAATAATCAAAAGTAAGGATAATAAGTATTTCTACTTATTTTTACGTAGAATATCTGGTCCAAAGAAATCAATTAATTAAAAATTAATTCTTCAGGGATATTTCCGGGCCAGACCCCCAGTTGTCAGCTTCCTAATGCTAGGAACTTTGCCTTCCTTTAGCTACAGAAAGTGATATTGGTGTTGGAATAATAATTCCAAGAAAATTATGGTAAAATGCTTAAATAATTGGTTTAAAAGCAAGTGCAAAGTTTGGTTGGTTTGGTTGGATTAAATTTGTTTAAATATATATATTTTTCAAAAGGGGCCTCAGTTTGTGCAAACTGGGGATCTTTGTTGGATAACAACCTCTCTTAAAGGGGCTCTTTTGAACCGTGTAAGGGGATGGGTGGACTGGCTGTCTTACAGCACTTATGCCTGGGTTGCAAGGAGTATAAAACTTACTAGTTTAAGTACTTACTCCAGGAAGCTTGCAGATATTCACGGTATAAAAGGTTCTCAGGACAATTATTGGGGTTATTTGCTGATATTCTTCATGGAATCAATGTTGGGGCTAGAATTATGAATAATACTATCAGACTATAGCCACATATCACTTGTTTATCTTGAATAAACACTTGATCACGGATGGAAAGGGGTCTGGATTGATACTTAAAAATTAGTCTGGATTGAACACTTAAAAAAAAGGGTTGTTTATATACCTTTTTGGGTAATAAGACCTTCTCAGGGCACGTAGAGAGGGTTTTGCTTGGATGCGGAGGCTAGCAGGCTGGCCAGGGCTAGTGTGGCACGTAGTTCTGGTTCTGTCAATCTGCTAGCCTTGTCTATGTCATATTTCTTTGCAAAATAATTGTCAGAAGGTGTTTAAATGTTAATTTGCTATTTTTATGATTCAGAAACATTTTCTCATTTTGTTTAAAGTTATCTTGAGTGACATGGGTGTAAGGGGGTATTAGTAGATTCTACGGCATCTTCTGCACATGTTGGGAATTTTCAATAATTTTTAGGTTAACTCCTTGTTGTGTTTTGTGGTTCATAAAGATTTGGAAATCTCCTATACGTGACAACCTTCATTATTGTTTCCCACAATTTTTTTTCTTTATATTTTGATTTTCATATTTTTTATTCAATATTCTTAGGTTTCAGACATCCCTCTTTCCGATAGTCAAGTTGTTACATATACATGAGGTATGCATGTAGGTTGTAGCCTGTTCCTGCGGTACCTGGCTGTCAGGCTTAGTACAATTTTGTTGACGCGCGCAGGAATGACAGCTGCATGCGGGAATCTGTTGCCTCCGGTGTGGTGTCATTATATAGCCTCGGGTCGGGGACTGCGTCGCGGCCTGCGCGCTCAGCATCTGGTAGGTTAGGCTCAGCAGTCGGGGTGCGCCGGTTCTCAGCAGTAGCCGCTGCGGGTTCAGCAGTAGCCGCTGCGGGCTCAGCAGTGGGCGCGGCGGGATCGAGCACGCGACTGCGGGCCGGGCCTGACTAAGGGAGGCGGGCCGCGACCCGCTTGGATGTCCGACTCATGGATGGAGCTGGGCCGACCGGGTTCTCGGAGCGGCTAGTCGGGGAAGGAAAAAGCGGGGCGACAGCGGGGCTATATGCGTGGCAGCCGCGCGCAAGCGCGGGCCGGCCACGGGACGGGAAATTCACAACGGCGCGTCGGGTGGATGCGCGCAAGCGCGGTGAATCTTGGGTATCGCGCGGCGGAGGGCCGCGCCACGAAAAGACAAACCGGATGCGCGTAATGACAGGTGAGCTGGCGGGGGTAGGGTATGGGTATGGGTTTAGGGATGGGTTAGGGTTCTGGTTCTAGGTTTCCTTCTTCATGGTTGTCAGTCTGTCTTTGTGCTTGTGCTTAGGTTAGGGTTGAGGGGGAGGGCTCAAACACCCTTCCCCTTGACTTCGGGTTGTAGGGGGGATTCAGCATTCTTTCATCCATCAATCTACATATCTCTCTCTCTCTCTCTCGGAGTAAAAGGAAGGAAGCATTCCCGGTCTTACAGACGCTAGAACCATCGATCCCGTAACTAGGGACAACTTCGTGAGGATAAACCTCTAAAGTTTCCACACCGGCCGGTCAGTCATTTTGCATGCGGGCCTTTTGACATGCGCCTACATATTGAGTGTCAGGCGTGTGTACTCTTACTTTATGAATGCGGGGCTGCGCACGGGAATTGTGACACAACACAAATCTGCCTGTAACTCCTAAAATATACACAACACCTCAATTCTGACTGAATTTTAGGTGTGAAAACTATACATGGCACAATGTTTGAAATGTTTAAATGGCCAAAAGGTGCCATGGTGGTGTTGTGGTCTGTTGGTCATTTTGTTTAATAATTATTAAAAAATGTAAGGAGTTAGAATTCAAGGGTGGAGTCAGGGAGTGACCCTACTCAATTTTGGGTGGGGAATCCATTTCTGTAATAATATTCATGTATTTATTGCTCCTTCTAATTTTATTATTTTATTTCTGTTTTAAATCTGCTTTGACAGGTTGCTCTGTCCAAGTAGCAAGCTGACATTGTAGGTGTTTTGGTCATTGGCGGTGGGAGTGAAAGGGGCAATTCCCTTTTCCAGGATTGTTCAGTGATCAGCACTGGCTGCACGTTGGATGTTTTCACAGGCCCTCATGGGTATGTACATAGCAACAATTTCAAGTTCTTCCGAGGGGCTGGGCGCGCGGAGCAAGAATCAAAGCTTGACTGGAGCTTGCTGCATGTCAACAGTGGGCAGTTGAGCCAGTTCTTTTGGAAGTGATTGTTTGAAGAATTCCAAAAATTTCCACCTTGATAACAACATTATGATCTGGGTGAAACACCAAAGCTTTACACTGGAAATTATCAACTTGTTCTGATTAAAGAGCCAAATTCTACTCAAATATCCAAAATAAGAGGTAGAACCAAAGGAGGAGAAAATATGTTCAAGAAGATCTCTCAATCCTCAAGTAAAAGGGATCCATCTGGCTTTGAATACTTAGAAGCACCAAAGAGGAAATGAAGGCCAAGGAGGAAATTTTCAGCAAATTTAGTGGTCAGTAATTAATCAGTCTTTGAGAAAGAAAAAAAAATATAACCAATTTTTTCATGTAATCATTCAGGTTTTGAGAAAGGGAAATGAAAAAATGAAAAATGGAAGGGAAAGAAGAAGGAGGAATCAGATGAAGAGGTAAATTTATATTTATACATAATCATCTCAATATCAACTGAGTATTTCTTTTTTTCAACATAGTATGATTTTGTGACAGAAGAAGATACTTCAGAAAATGAGAAGCTCCCATATTTTGATTTTATTCAGACAGTGAGATTACATTTGCTTTTTTTATTGAGTGAAGTTTTATTAATTTTCCCATTTAATATTTTTTTAGAGGTCTGTAACTGTTTTCACTAGGAGTGCTCCTTCCCCTGATTACAATCCTGATACTAGAATCAAGAGAAAAAAGCAAAAGTGTCAAGATGATGAAGCCCCTTGCCATCCACCTGAAAAGCATTTTTTTGCTCAAACAGCAAGAAAAATAGGTGAGGAAGTGAGTGAATATGATAATACCTGATTTTTTTGGTTTTTCTGATTATTTTTGGAATTTTCCATAGGTTTCCTGCAGATTATAATATTCTTCCGGAATCTTTGAGCAATTTTCAATGAGACAAGTGAGTGGAATTTTTACAACATATTCAATTTTATAATGAATTCTGATTCTTCATTAAGTTCCAATACAAAGACTTCATTGACCCAGAAACAGCTATTGCCCATATATCCCACTGTCAAGATGTTCCGGGAGATGGTAACTGTGGTTTCAGAGCAGCAGCTGTGGGTTTGGGATGGAAATCTGAAGATTGGATTGAAATCAGGAAAGAAATGCTCAAAGAGCTGTACAAAAACCCACACTTGCAAGATTAAAAATTAATGCATGAAATCTGGGGTGGAAAGTTTCAAGAGGCAAGGAGGCAACTCAACCACCTCTCTGGACCAGCTCCAATGAGCATGTGGATGAATTTCCCATGCAATGGCTTTCTTCTTGCTAAAACTTATAAGTTTCCAGTGGTTCTTTTTTCTTCTTAAATGCCTGGCACTTAGATTCCTCTGAATTCCCTTCCCACTCCTAATCCCAAATCATCTCCTATTAGCTTAATTCTTTTAGAAGATTTCAAATACATGGTATCATTCAAGCTCAAGTCTGACCATTGGCTAACCCCCAAATTGTATCCACTGTGGAAAAGCTTTGTGACCAAGGTTTCCAAAGCTTGGATGACCATTATTCAGGAGAAATTGGAGCTTGGTGATGAGGTTTTTTTCCCAAGGAGGAAATCCAGAAGAAAAATAAAACCCATAGTTTTGGAATAATATCAACCAAAAAAATTATTGCTATAATATTTTTAATAACATTTTGTATTTGTATTTATTGAAAAAGAACAAAAATTAAAACCAAACATGTAGACCACACCTTTTATTTTCAATTATGTTCATAATTCTGAATAATTTGTGTGTTAAAACTGTAATCAAAGCTCAGAAAAATTTTTCAACCAATTTTTGGATGTTAATCTTAAGTTTATCAAAAAAAAAATTGAGAGAAGCATTGATTCAAGAAGTGAAAAAAAAAATCTTGAAAAGGATATGCTATTTTGAAGTGTTTTTATGTTGGATCCAATTTTTGGAGGCCAAGGATACATCCAAAAAAGCTCAAACATAATATTTTAAAGCTCCTAAGCTGATTGATAAATATTGCGAGAATTCAAAGTGCCAACACTAATTATGCCAAAAGCCAAAGGAATAGCTACAAAAATGAGTTTTTTTTTGTATTTTGTTGATTTTTGACTGGATTTCTGAAGGGGTTTAACTGTTCTTAAAATTATGTAAGATTATCCATAAGGGTTGAACACACCTATGTAGAGGGCTGCTGTTTTAGAATTTCAAAAAAAAAAGTTCTTGAAATGCCTGTGTAAACAAGGATTTTTCCATGTATCCTGGACTGTCAGCCTCCTGTATTTCCAGACCCTTGCTATCCTTTAGCTATCAGAGGTGATAGAATAAATAATAAATATTTTATTAAATAAATGCAGCAAAAATACGTAAAATATTTGGATAAAGCTATTGCAAGGTTGGATTGGTTTGGTTGTGGCTTAATATTATAAATCAATATTAATAAATTGATTATGCAAATAAATTAATAGAGGAGCCACAATAATATTAGGGATATTTAACACCTCTCTCCTGGGAATTCACTTTGAAAACACATATACCTGGTTAATTTTGAACCTTTAATTTATATTCTTAAAGGAGCTATTGCCCAAAGATAATATATATATAAAATATATGGGGGTGTGACAGGGCCATTTAGCCTAGCTGCCACGACAGAAGAAGGATAATAAGACTCACTGGTATATTATTAAATCTTTTGGGTACCTGTTTGGGACGTGTACTGATGGGTTAAACCTATCACTTGGGTTAAAAAGGTTGTTAAGCAGTTTAAATTGATAAAAAGGGTTGGGGATGGATATTATTAATCAGACTAAATCCATAAATCACTTCCTTATCTCTTATGAGTATTTGATTACCTTGGAAAGGTGTCTGGATGTAAATATGACTGGGTCTCTGGGTATCAATATCCTCAAAAGAGCTCCATATTTATAGCTTTTTGAATCCCAATATTGTCCTTCTGAGGAATACATGGGGTAAAAGGTATGGATGCTAAGGGTAGAGGGGTATCAGTGGTAGCCTGTCATGTGCTTTTGGGTTCTGTAGAAAGGGTAACATCTAATTCCACAGGTTATGGGAATTATTCTACCTTTTAATTGATATTTGGACGTGTGAATAACACTATTCAATCCATATTATTTATTATTTAATTAATTATCTTTAGTGAATATTCCCAGGAATTTAATAGTTTTTTTAGTAGACATTCCTATGGGTAATCTTATGTCAAGTGGATTCTCATTGGAGTAAAATCATAATATTGATTTTACTCCCTATTTTTGAAATTCAGTTGATTTGCTTAAAATAATTAATTAAAAATATAAGCTATGAAAACTCATGTAATATTTTTACATCATCAGTTCGCTTAGTATGTCACAAGAATACTGATGTCTTGAATTTTTCACAATTGTATATTTAAAGTATTTTAAGATATTTTACAAATAGTAGTTATCTTATTTTTGACATATTTGGTATTTTTAATTATATTTTATAAAAAAGATGTAGAAAGGTTATTTAAGTATTTTTATATACTTTTATTTATTTTTAGATTATCTACTATCCACTGGGACATTCATTAAATATTTAGAATTTTCCCGTCCAGGTTGTAGCACATTTACATGGTACCTGGGCTCCTCAGGCGGCCTGTCACTCTGTCAGCCTGTAGTCCCGCGGCTGTGTACTTGTCACATTCCTGGGGCTGCGTAAACAGCTTGTCAGGGTACGCTGACAGGGCAGAAGTATTGCTGCTCAGCCGCGCGGGGGTGTATTGGTTGCTGTGGCTGCATGCACACATTTCCACATGTAACTCCTAAAATATACAAAACGCCTCCATTCTGAATAAATCTTAGGTGTGAAACCTCTACATGAAAATGTGTGTGAAATTCTAATTTGGCCAAAAAGTCCCACAGTGATGCCATAGTATTTTGGTCTTTTCTTTTTTTAATTATTAAAAATGTAAGGAGTTGGATTTCAAGGGTGGGGTCAGTAAGTGACCCTAGCTAATTTTGGGTGGAGAATCCATTTCTGAAGTAATATCAATGGATTTCTCACTCCTTCTCAAGTTAAAATTAATATTCTTATTTTATGTCATTTTGTTACTTTTGCAGGTTGCTCTGCAATAGTAGCAAGCTGACATGGAAATTATGGGATGCTGGCAGTTTGAGGGTAGCACCCATGAAAAAAAGAATTCCCAAAATAAAAAATTACAATATAGAAAATAGAAAATAAAAAATGGGAAAAATATAAAATATAAAAATAAAATAAAAAATAAGAAATAAGAAATCAAAACTAAAAACTAAAAACTAAAAAATAAAAAATAAAAAATAAAAAATAAAAAATAAAAAATAAAAAATAAAAAATAAAAAATAAAAAATAAAAAATAAAAAATAAAAAATAAAAAATAAAAAATAAAAAATAAAAAAATAAAAAATAAAAAATAAAAAATAAAAAATAAAAAATGAAAAATAAAAAATCAAAAATAAAAAATAAAAAATAAAAAATAAAAAATAAAAAATAAAAAATAAAAAATAAAAAATAAAAAATAAAAAATAAAAAATAAAAAATAAAAAAATAAAAAATAAAAAATAAAAAATAAAAAATAAAAAATAAAAAATAAAAAATAAAAAATAAAAAATAAAAAATAAAAAATAAAAAATAAAAAATAAAAAATAAAAAATAAAAAATAAAAAATAAAAAATAAAAAATAAAAAATAAAAAATAAAAAATAAAAAATAAAAAATAAAAAATAAAAAATAAAAAATAAAAAATAAAAAATAAAAAATAAAAAATAAAAAATAAAAAATAAAAAATAAAAAATAAAAAATAAAAAATAAAAAATAAAAAATAAAAAATAAAAAATAAAAAATAAAAAATAAAAAATAAAAAATAAAAAATAAAAAATAAAAAATAAAAAATAAAAAATAAAAAATAAAAAATAAAAAATAAAAAATAAAAAATAAAAAATAAAAAATAAAAAATAAAAAATAAAAAATAAAAAATAAAAAATAAAAAATAAAAAATAAAAAATAAAAAATAAAAAATAAAAAATAAAAAATAAAAAATAAAAATAAAAATTAAAAATTAAAAATTAACTTGAACCTCCCTCCTATCAAACTATACTAATATGGCCGAATTATCAGAAACTATATGAAAATAAAATAATTCAAGGGTTTAGTAATATGGCTTAAAAAGAATTTTCTTCTGCTTTTCAAGGTTTTCATCTCACATTCCACCACCTGTTTCACTATTTTTATGAAGCTTCAACATTTGTTAGTAGTTTTCAAGGTAGCAATGGCACATGTTTTGAAAAGACTTCTTGATTAATTATTCACAAGCTTGCTCTTCAATATAGGCAAGAATTACAATGTGTTCACAAAAAAAAGTTTTCTTTTAAATTTTGTATATTCTTCAGAGACTTCCAACAAAATGAAATACTGGAAAAAAAAAGCTGACTGACAAAAACTTTTTGCTGAGCTGGATGCAAGAGGTTTATATAATGAAAATTTTTTAAATGAATATAAAACTAAAAATAACCAGGTGGGATGAGGTGTTAGAATTTTTTCTAAATATTCTTCTCTTTATAGATAGGATATCCTTTATATCAACCAATGTTTGATTCCTATTATTTTTTAGCCTCAAATGAGAATTCCACAATACTGATACCTTTAGAATTTAATCATTGTTATCTAGCTGAATAGGCATTTCTTTTTTGACTTGGACCTTTAGGATTTTAATTTTTGAACAACATAATTTTTTCATTTTTATACATAATTTCATCTTATTGGTTCATTATTTTCCATCAATGAATATCATTTTTATACTGAATTACTAATTTTTTTTATTTCTATTTCAAGCTCATTTCCCAGGAGCCCTATTCTCAATAAAACAAATTGGTATATTTTTTGAACTTAGAATTTAACTCATTTGTTTTGCCTCTCTCAAATTGGGGCTGTACCTTTATGCACTTTCACTTGGAAAGTTTTTCACACTGACATAGCCCAGATTTTCAGACTCTTCAATCCATTAACCTCCATTCTTCTAATGAATCTTAATCCTCTGTAAACTTAAATCCTCTTATTCAAACAAAAGTAAATTATAAAATTCAACTTTCACAAAGAATTCCTATAAAACAGATCAAATTTTAAGTAAAAGAAAACATTCAACTTAAATTTCCTTTGAATTATTTTTTTATGTTTTATGTTTTTTTATTTAATGTTCCACTGCTGTGCTGATTTCAACTGTTTCTTGAAGTATGGAAAAAGTGGATAGTAACTTTTGATTCCCATAAATTTTGTAATGCTTGGAAGATTTAAGGAGGAAAGACATTTCTCAGCATTCAAAATTCATATTTGAAGACTTTTGAAAAAATTCTTTTCAAAGAAAAGATTCATTTCAAAAAACTATTGAGCCAATTAAAATAGACAAACATCAGAAAATGAATTTTTTTTTGAAAATTCAAGCTTTAAATACATTAAAAGGAAGCATCAGGGTTAGTCCACCCAACATTCTTTCAATGGTGGGTTTCAGGAAAATACCCTGATATTTGAAATTCCATTAAAAAAAACCACTTATTTCACATTAGAAATGTCAGATTTACCTGAAAATAAATGATTTCAAGATAAACTATTCAAACGTTCTTTCAACCTCAAGCACACATTGTCCCACATATTGGTCCACGTCATACACCCCTGAGTTACCACCTCTTTCTACCTCCAACCCCATTGGGAAAATCTGATTCATCAATCTCATCACTTATTGATCTCATCACTTCCTCACTCTCATAACTTTACTGCTCTCATCACTTCCTCACTCTCATCACTTTAGTACTCTCATTGCTTTTTTAGGGCGTATCAGAGTTATAATTTAGAAAAATTTGAAAAGCTTATTTCAGGAAAAACATCAATTGTCCAAAAAATATTTTTCTATCAAGATAAAAAATGAATCAAGTATTTTAACTGAAGCAAATAATTTTTTTAAAAAAAAATGGATAGGCATGAAATCAACCATTTAATTATTTGAAAATTCTAAATCTGATATGCCCTATTTCTCTTATCACTTTATTGCTCTGATCAATTCATTTCTCTCATCTCTTCTTTTCTCTAAATTTTTCAATGGCCCCTCATAACAACTCCCCCCGCAATTCCACACCAAAATTCAATGGACCAGAGAAAACATCCCCCAGGAACTCTACCCCCATCAGCTTCCAAATGCTCAAGTTAGCTCAAGAAAGCTTATCATATCCCTGTGGGAAACTGGCTCAAAATTCCCTCCAACTAAGAAAATTTCTTTTAATCTAAAAAAAAAGACAAGTTTGCCAACCTGCATCCTCTAAGGTTAATGGTTATCTACTGATGGCCAATGATCTGAATAATAAAACAAAAGGTCAGCTGGATATTTCATTCAAACAGATGATTGTTAAATTCAAGAAATATCAATCCAAGTATAGAAAGGCCCACTCTATGTCAATCTCCACTGGCTTTGGTATCACTGAATCAGATAAAGCCAAGGGAATCAACTTGGTGGTTGATAATTTTGACTCAAATTTTTCTCTTCATATTAAAGTTGATGGAATATTTGGAAAGAATACCAACATCACTCCCTTAGCTTATTTTAATGCTCAAAAATGTGATTCCAATGAGGCTGAGGAATCGGCTTTGGGTTCTGGGCTTAGCAATGATGATAATAATGAAACCATTGAGTGGCCCCAATCTGATCCCAAGGAGGAAATTCCTAAAAAAACCAGTTCCAATCATGTCTACATTGGAATTGATCTATCATTCAAACCCTTGCATGGATCCCTGACTCATCTCTTTGAATTTTTCCCTTCCTGGGGTCAAAGAACTTGAAAAATTGGCCAATGGGGAGAAAGATTATTCAGCATTGCAATTACAATCATATTCTGTTCAATTAAGGAAGAAATTTATTTTATTTTCTGGTTAATGCTGATTTATTTGGAATTTTTTTTAAAAAAAAAACAGCCTTTTCCTTTCATGAATGGCAGAAATGTGAAGATAATTGGGCCTCCAAAATCACCTCCAAAATAGAGTGATGGTGTTCTTAATAAACCCTCATCTGTAAAGGGAAAGAAAAAGCCCTCAAATTAAATCAAAATCAACCCCAATAGTCACCAAAAGAGGACATACACTTCCATTTTTTTGGTATTTTTTGGGCTTTGAATAAATCATGGGGAAGAAAGATTCAAGTAAGTCCCTTATTGAATCTCCTCAATCAATTTCATTGATATTCCCCTCCAAATAACAGTGAAATTACTGATTCAATACAAAAAACTGGTATTTGAAAAGCAAAGCTTGGATCATCAGCTGACTATTCATGGTAAAAAGCAGATATTTGAGAGTATGTCTCATCAAAAAAGATTGGATTGAAATTGGAGATTTGAAAGAGATTACTTAAAGTTTCAAAAAGCGGAAAATGAGAAGGATTTAGAGGAAGATAAGCTCAAAAAGGAGAGGTATCAACTGGAAATGAAAAAAATAGTGTATCCATATCCATGGCATGTATTGGTTGCAGTAAAAAATTTGAAGAAAAACGGGAGATTACTTGTTTTCTGGGCTTGTAAATATGTTTAATTGGAAAAAAAATTCAAAAAGAAAAAAAAGATATTTTTGATTACAACAAATTTTGAGAATACTTTGAACCCCACCAATAAACAAATATTTTTATTTTTATTTATATTTTTTTTCCTAGAGTATATTTTTCCATATTTCAAGTCCCTGCCAGTATTCAAAGTCATTTTGTTTATTTGCATAGAAATTTCCATTCTTGTATGAGTAGAAGCTTCCATGGCAGAAAAAGTACAGTGCTTTTACTTGTTTGATTCCCAAATAATTACAACAATACCTTTTTTTTGAAATCAATACCAAACCCCAAGGCAGGAAATAAAAATTTGCCATCAAATACTTGATATTTTTACTTCTTTTCAATGATTCATCCATTGAATCTTATTGTTGGAACCACCAGTAAAAAGTAATAGGAAATAAAATTGCCATGGTAAATATGAGGAGAGTTGAAGAAGGAATTGGAAATGAAGGTGATGTACCAGGAAAAGTAAAAAGGAGTGAGGCAGTATCAAAATTTGAAAGAAGAGGAGAAGGGGATATTTTTGTCCATCATTGAATCACAGTTTGATTCAAAGGCAAGTGTGGCTAATTTTTGGGACATTTGGCCTAAACTTTGAGACAAGTTGTGAGAATTAAGGTTCAGAAAATAAAACTCTTGAGGGGGAGATTTAATGCCTGCTTTCATCAAATATTGTCCAAATAATTCAGAAGGGTGAATAAATTTTTTCCATTAAATTGCCCACATTTTTCCACCCCAAAATTGAGAGGGACCAACACTGTTGAATTTTTTTTTTGATTGGTGAAGGAAATTTGTGACAAAGTTTTCCTTCTTATCTTGCTCAGAGATTTCAATCAAAGGGAAAAACTAGATCTGATTTCCCTGAGGTATTGGGTAATTTTTGAACTAATACAAATGAGATATGATTTTATTTGAAATAAATCTGTGTGAATTTAGAATCAGTGAGAAAATCTGATAGGAATTATCTGAATAGATGTTCATTTTATCATGCAACATATTTTTTGAAAGGTATACATAGTGTTTGAAGAATCTTAGTAATTTTCCAAAGTTTCATTTCATATTGAGAGATTTTTCTTAAAGAATAGTTAATTCAATTTCTGATATTTTGCACTTAAAAATGGGTAAATTTTAAATTTTCAACCCTGCAGGACACATTCACATCTCAAAATGGCTTTCATGGCACAGGTTGCAACCAATCTGGGGTTTGAATGGCTGTTTTCAACCCCTCTGAGGCATAAACAGGCATTAACAATCCAGATG